>BMAV01004048.1:0-164850 GCA_019973955.1 Trichonephila inaurata madagascariensis
CTTCTCTAAAAGTCGGGCCAAGTCATCAATATATTCCTATTAAATTCAGTCGCATTCCCATCATATCCCAGACATGCTCGAGTGGAGAGAGATCTAGCGATCTGACTGGTCAAGGAAGTGTTTGACAAGTTGTAAGACAGTTAATAGCAACACTCACCGTATGTGGTCTGGCATTATCTTGCTGAAAAATAAAGCCAGGGTACTGCAAAAGGAATGGTAGCAAAACGGCCCCACTGTAATCTGGCTCGACAGTGTGCAGGCGTCAGTGGCAAGTTGCACAGTGGTCGGTACAAACGTAAATTTCACTCTTTCAGCCGCCTGTGAATGATCATGGTGGACTCTCGTGTGCGGTTCACACGTATGATGGTTGATAACGATGAATCAGGTGCTGTGACAGCTGATCTGACAATCAATATGTCCTCCCGATCTGCTGTGGCCCTAGGTCGACCGCTACCATCATAACGCTGAAATCTGCCACTGTATACCCATTCTTGCCAGCATCTTCTAATGGCTGTATCGCTTCGACCCATATGACGAGCTATTCTCCAATTTGCCCAACCTCCCTCTTTCAGTCCAATGATATAACCTCTTTCACACTCTGACATTTGCTCGTAATGAGCTCGAATCCTGCTGTGAGACACTTTTTCAGTGGTCGAAAGGTTTTCTAAATCGTAATGCAGCAGAAATTTTGACCATCAGATTGAGAATCACTTTTTATAGATACCTGCTGAGTGCGCAGTCCAGATGCTCTGTAGCTTTCACTATTCATTCATTGGACACCAAATTTTAATCATTTGCTTGTTCGATGCAAATGTCTTTGCATACGAAATTTCATTACAATAGGGCAACTCCTTGGTGCGTCGTGTTTTTATTTATTAATTTATTTTTATATATAGAGTGTATTTTCTTTCTTTCTGATTTTAATTTGCCTATTAGTACTGGTGTTTTTAAGAGATGCTGTTTCTCCATGGTACTGAAATATTTCTCATCTGGAATTTCCTTCGTGGTGAAAGCAGGAATTTTTCATTGAAGACAAGAATTTAGGAGAGAGGAAGAAAAAATAGTGTTATATTAAATATGTAATTCTTTTTCGATATATTATTACAAATTAATTAAGTTTCCAAAAATTTCAGGCGAACAAGGCTTTAAAAAAATAGAACAGTGAATTAGTTGTGAAATATTCAATCAAATTTGCAGAAAAAAAGAAAGTTAAAAAAGTGTTTGAAAGCAATGGAAAAAAAAGGAATTAGATATCACCAGATGGATTGTGAGAATGCCTTTATTTTATGACATCTATGTATACGAACAATGTATAAGATAGTTGAAAGTATAATTCATAACTACATTAAAGGACGATCGTTTTCACTTTAGTTTCATTACATTTATTTTAAATACCTAATTTTATAAAGATTTATTTACCTGATTCAAAATGTTGTTCTCTAATCTCTCTATTGAAAATTTTTATTCATGCAAAAAATGTTAAAAAATCATGTATATGACTGACTTATGGATTATGAATATATCAATGATTGGCAATTACTATGATGTAATCCACAGCAGGCTAAGTTCATCAAAACCTTTATAAAATACAAATACTGTGACACCATTGCTGACAGAAGGAATTTGGCAAGATAGATAAAAATACCACGAGGAAAAATAAAGATTCCTTTTTTAACACCTTTTCACATTACTTCAGCGTTTCTCAAACTGTGGGGCGCGCCCCCCTAAGGGGGCTTGATAACTCTATGAGGGGGGCGCGAGCATATTGAAACGTCGAAAACAAAAGATTATTTTAAAAATTAATTTAATGAAGGTAAACAAACAAAATACTTTCTGATATAATAAAATGTAACAAATATTTGCACTGATATAATACACTTATAAATGTATCAGTACTGTACAATGCATTTTTATTATTAATTTAATAATACCAAGAACAAATTTGATAATTATCAGTTACCCCATGGGTTTGTATTAACACTTATCGTGATAATTTTTGAGCGGTTTATAATTAATTCCTTAACTGCCGATTAAAAGTTACGCGATTCGCTCATGAATGCCACCGTTTTCCATGTAGACGAGCATATTTTGATGGGATTTTCTTTTGGAGGGAGAGGAGAAAAAGAATAAATAAGAAAATCCTTCGCAAATACTGTCAAGGTCCTTTTATTTCATTCCAAAGCCTTCGGAATAATTTTATGGATAGCACTGTACAGCAAAGATCGTACTTCGGAAAGACGTATATATACATCCAGAAAATTAATACTTTGACTGAGCTAGACATTTATATACGTCGGTGATACATAAGAGGTTAAAGTCGTATTGTAGCTTTAGTGTCAAAGTATGGTATTATTGAATTCTATACATTGTTATTGTATGGAGGGGGGCGCGATGAAAATGATGATTGAATAGTGGGTCACGTATATTGAAAGTTTGAAAAGCACTGCATTACTTACTTTTTTATTTTCAGAAATCGAAATCGAATTTTATGTGGATACGGATGATCGACACTTGAATGTATCCTTGGACACAGTTGTTTTACCCAAATTCAACTACCCTTCCATTGTGGTGACGCAATTAGGTCTGCATCATAACTATGCATCGCTTAATCCCTACAAAAATGGGGTCGAGCTTCTGGGTGGAAAACAATACGAAATAACTCTGAAACAAGTAAGTATACATTATTCTTCGACTAATAATATAAATAGATAATAGAGAATGTTTCAAATTTATTAAGAGCAGTTGGATTATAGATGGTGTTTGCATAATTTAAAATGAAAAAAAATCACTGAAGAGAAGTAAAGTTTGTTCACAGTTATCAAAAACCCTTACTTGAGGGAAAAAAATAGATACAAATTTTGAAAGGGCGCATTTAATTTTATATATAAATATCATAGTTTTACGTAGAACATGAGCAAAACGTTTGTTTTCTACGGTAATGTCGTAGTGCAGCGATTCTAAGGCTTTTGATCGCCGCGGCGCCCCTTTATGTATCAGCCGGACATCGTCGACCCCCATAATTTTGAAAACCCCTCCTTGCCTCCTAACACACGGCTGAATGATCAAAAGGTTCCTCAATAGTCCTAAGACTAACCACTGCTGTTTATGCTGACGCTTTTAACGCTTCTTTTTAATTTCTACTATTAGCTCACACTCTCTATATATTTAATTATTTATTTATTTTTTATCTTGGTGGAATTTTCAATCGTTAATAAAATACATTTTAAGGCGCTCAATTGAGCTGAAATTTTATATACATGATTATTTTGGATGCCAATTCAATCTTTTAATTATAATTAATGAAAATTAATTGATTAAAACTAATTATTTGAAGAATTATAAATACAGCCACGTTGGCATCATTTTTGGCGACTTAGCGACCCTTTTGTCGACTTGTGTCAAAACTTGAAAAGGTTTTTTTCTCACGTTTTAAAACATTCAGTTGAACTGAAATTTTATAGACACGATTGTTTTGGATGACAATACGATACTTTAAGGATAATCAATAAAAATTATTTATCCCTTAATGTTGTGATTCTGTGCTATGTATATACATAATGATATTAATCGTAACTATTTAATAAAAAGTAGCTAAACTAAAAATTTTCTTTGTTCATCTAAGTAGGAATTGACTTAATTTTTTTTATGTTACTTGTTTTTTTCCTTTAAGAAAACAGCAAACATTTAATCATATATTTATATAAAAATATTACAAAACAACAGTTTCATATAAATAAAGGCGCAATGTAGGTGCAAATAAATAAATAATACATGCTTGATTCGATTACGAAATCGATATGAATGCAATCGTTATCGAACTGGTATGCTATGTGGATTTAGTTCTCACTATTTGTAAATGGGTTTCTACTATATATTTTTTGAAAATATTACCTTTTATAAATGCCTATGTAGTTGCAAATAATAAAAAAACTGAGTCAATATCCTTGATGGAATTTTTTTTCCCCAGTAAATTTTTCTATAGGGGACAATTTTGTGATCTAGTCTAGGATGCCGCATCTTTCAATTTTTCCATGAGGTCTTTCAGAGCCCATAAAAGGGGGAAATCTTAATATCAGATGAGAAACCTTTACGGACCCCTACAAAGATTCTGCGGACCTTCGGGGGTCCTCGGATTGCAGTTTAAGAAGCACTGTTGTAGTGGATTGTCACACCTACGTTCCTCTCTCTCAGATACTTTTTTAAGACAGGGGTGACCAACCCACAATCCTCCTTGAATAATTTTGCAGCCCGCAAGATTTTTTACAACTTTACAAAATATGATTATTTTGTGCAATATTTTTGATTATAGTGCAGTGTTTTGTAACCGTTCCCTGGCTTAAGACGATATTTGATTTGCGAACTTCATCTTATGAAGGAATCGCGATGCTTACAAATAGACATTACTATTTAAACATATAAAATGGGAGGTTGGGGTCAATACCAGAGTCAATGGAAGTTTGTTTACAATTAGGGAATGCTCTGAAGAGCTTATCACTGGTCTCACCACTAGATTGAACTTAAAAAAGTTCTTGAGTAGACCTATTTCTGCTTCCTTCAAGCTCAAGTGCATGAAAGCTTCCTTTAATGATAAGTAAGATTTATATTTCAACACGGTTCGGTTAAGTACACGAATATAAGTGTTTTTGATATTTTAATTACGAAGAATAAAATAGGCATTAAAACTTCTATCATATCTGCATTTATTCCTGATCCAATTATATCAGTAAACCCTTTTTTATTCCCCCAAATTTTTTAATTGCGACATGGTCGATCTTCAGGCCCAATCGTGGGGTTTCAACAAAAGTTAGAGGTGTGGGATTCAAAAATTATGAGACTTTTGGGGGTTTTGTAATTTTTATTAAAATTTTTTAAAATTACTTATATACCCGAACAAACTTATATTATGGAGCCAAAACACTGAATACTAACACAGATCGCGCAATTAGATCACTTACCCAATATAATTATATAAAATCCGCCTACTCCCCTCTTAATAATATATTCCATTGGGAATAAAATTTCCTACCTTGGTTTTTTTTAAACGTTCAACCCCTTTAGATATTTCTTTTGGTTTGGCGTACAATGGTTTTACCTTGGATGGGCGGCGTGATTCTTAGGAAAACCCGTCAAAACCTTCTATCCTTTCTAAAACGAACTTTCTTTTGGTTTTGGTTTTAACTCCCCCTAAAACTTCTGTTTTTTTAAAAGGGGTTTATTTATTTGCATCTATCCTTCGTTTCACTTCTTGGTTTTGGGGTTTGGAAAAAAGATTTCCCCATTAATCTTGGCCGTCAAAGAACACAGAGGTTATGTTAGAAAAGGAGGGTGAGATGTCACAACGGGGGGTTAATTTCAAAAAAAAATTCTTTAAAATTTTTCCAAATGTTCACTCTAATAAAGCATACATTTTAAATGTTTTATATGTTATGAATTTTGGGGGTGAAATATATTTTTTTTAAAATTTTAAATTTAAAAAGAAATTGCAAAAAATTAAATAAAAATAAATTTAAAAAATAATAAAATAAAAAAATATATATTCGCAAAAACCATGTAATAGCAAATGTAATTTTCCTATTATGCATATTATAAAAAGTTAAATCATGCTCATAAGTTATTTTTAATATTTTAACACAATAAAAGCGATAAAGATTTTAAAATTTAGAAGAAAACGATCTTTATATTTTTTATATATATTTCTATTTTACACTTAAAGGGACACAGTACGAATTAATTGACAAAAATCGGTCAAAAAATCAAACATAATTTTTTAGCTTAAATTATTCTTTATAAACTTTTCTCTAAGACCTCACAAAATTTAAAAGCTCTAAACTTAAAAGACGCAGAATTATGATAGCTTTACGTTCGTTTTTATTCACATCCCTCTTAACAAATCAAAACTTTAAAGTGATTTATCTCAAAAAAGATAAAATAACTATTTTTTTAAATTTTAAAATTCAAAGGCTTTTTGTTTCTTTTATCCCTATTGTTTTAAATTTTTTTTATCAATTCCCTAATAGTACATGTAAAAAAAAGGTTTTCCCTTTTTTTTAAATCAAAGCAATCTTTTTTTTTAAAAATATAATTAAACTCAGAGTTTATGCATTTCTTACGGAATTTTCAATTAATTCAAAAAAAGGTATTGCCAAATTTTTACCAATATCACGTAACCACAAAACCCGCCAACTTTTTTTTATACCCTAGTTTAACTTTCTTGAAATCCAAAATTTTATTCTTGTATTTAAAATTTTTGGGAGGAGGAATTTCATTTTAAAAACATTCCCCAAATTTTTTTTTTTCCAAAAAAATTTAAAAAGGTTTTGCTTTTCTTTAAATTTTTAGAACAAAATCTGTTTTTCATAATAACACACATGGGACGCAACCAAAAAAAAAAAATTTAAAATCCTTAAAGGCGTTTTTGGTTAATGTTAAAAAATATAGGATCCAAAATTTAGAATATTTTTCAAGAAAAAGTATTCCAACATTAAATTTTGTTTGGGTTCCCCATCCCCAAATCTTTTTTTTGTCATATTACTCATTTTATTCTAGTTGACACATTTTTTTTTTTATAAAATGTGTTTTCCCATTATACCGTAATGTTAAACGAGCTTCCCCTTTTCACTACAAAAGAAAAAACAGTTATTCTGAAAAAATTTCGAAACTTTTTAAAAAATATATTATAAAAAATGCGGGTTACAATGTCCAAAAATTCTGTAAAAAAATTTAGGCATTTTTTTGTTGAAAATTTGCTCCGCGTTAAGTTCACACTCTTTTTGCATACGTCAGTGTTTTTCGGGGCTTTGGGGGCGTGCCCTCTTGAGGGGGATGAATAGCCCTGTGGGGACCCAGTTTTAAAACAAAAAAAGATTTAAAATAGTTATTAAAACAAAGAAAAACAAAAATAAAAAAACATTCTGACATGATAAAAAAAAAAATACATATTCACACTGACATAAAAAAAGTTTTAAAATATCAGTGCGGCAAAAAAAATATTTAATAATTGATGCATCAATATTAATTTGGAAATTTCCCTGGGCATGTTATAAAAAAATATTTCATATATGGATAATATGTCAGTTTATAATATTAAAATCGTATTGTAGCCTTTTGCGTCAAGGGACATTATTTTGCATTCAATACATTGTTGTTTGTGTGAGGGGGGCGATGAAAAATTTTGACGAAAATTGGGTCCCCGGGATGGGAAGTTTTGGAGCACTGGCATACGCCGAAAACAGCCTTAAATTAAAAATGTTTGCGTAAATCGTGCCAAAATTTGTATGTTCCTTTTTTTTTGGAATATTTTTCAAAAAAGTTTCCCTTTATTAAAAAAGTGCTTAACTATAATAATTTTTTTCTTACACATATTCTTAATAAATGATTTTTATAGAAAGAAAGGCGCTTGCTTCCGGCTCCGTACCAGACCAATTGCACCGATTACATGACGATGTGGAAAAACAGAGGTGGCATTGGACCTTTGAACCCATCTGTAATTTTTCCCTTTCTTTAATTTTATGAAAATAATTGATTAATATTCAATGATTAGATGTAAGAATCAGAGGAATATTTAATAATCTAAGAATATATCAATCGATCAATTTGCAGTTGTACTCAATATCTAAAGAAATGTTTTGTGAGATTCAAATTAAATATTGCATATTATTAAATTAATACATTTCATTATCGTTTTTTTACTTCAGATGGCGATGGAGGAATGCAAATATAATCTAAGTTTGAAAGAATTCGGATGCATTCCTTTCACAGTAGATTATCCTCACAATGACTCTGTTTGCAGAAATTTTGGAAAGGGGGCTTTAATGGGAAAAAGGATTACCGGGGGTATAAAAAAGAAATGCTGATGGCAATGAGTAATTTTTCATGATATCAAATATTCCAATGCCAAAATTTAATAACATGTTTCAAATGATTTTTGAAGTGATAACTTCTTTAGGTGCGTTTTGCTGTAGAGTGGATTTAAATGAAGCGTCAGGTTCGGGTCCATTACACTTTTTTTTTTTTGACTCTAGTTGGAAATTATGCTCGTGTCACTTAGTTTTGAACTGAAAACTTTTTAGGCGCATATTGGTTTTTTGAAATAAAAATTTCATGCACACTTTTTCCATTAAGGTATCCGACTACGTTCGGAACCGTGATTTTGAATAAGCGTATAAATGAATAATATTTATGATATTTAGTGTCACTTAGATTAGAAAATGTATATAAAAATATTTTAAGAATAGTACTACAATAAAAAGTTATTTCAGTACAATATTTTGACAAAAAATGAACATAGAATGACTAATTTTCAAAATATTCTCCTTTTGCGAAGAATGCTTCTATTATAATAATAGTTTGCCTGTGTATATAGCTCAGACCTCTGTACAGAGGCTAAACTAGAATTTTGAAATATATAACTTAGAAGAGGGTTTATTCATGTTTTAACAACAGAGGGAGAAATTTTTAAGAAAAAAAAGGGTAATTATTTTTAATGGGTTATAACTCCGCAAATAATGTGAATTTTTCAAAAATCATAGTTGAGCCTCTGTACAGAGGTCTGAGCTATATACAGGCATGACATTGTTATCATAAAAGCATTTTTCACAAAAGGAAAACATTTTGAAAAACGGTTATTCTAAGTTAATTTTTTGCCGAAATATTGTATTTAAATAATTTTTTTTGTCAAAATGTCCTTAAAACAATTTTATACATGTGTTCTAATCAGTAGCGCACACAAGAATGTTTCAAGGGGTCCAGGATCGAAAGTCCACCATTCTTGTATCATGCTCCTTTTGATTTAGTTGATTTTCGGGAACGAAAAACAGTAAAAAACTAATTATTGAATAAATAATTAGCATTAATTAATAAAATTAATCAATAATAACAAATATTTAATTAAATTTTACGTACTATATAATACTTGGAATTATAATCAATTAAAAAAAACGGCTTTGGGGGGCGGTCCGGATTCCTAGGACACCCCCCTTGTGTGTGCCACTGGTTCTAATCTAAGTGACACTAAATATCATGAAAATTATCCATTTATGCACTTTTTTAAAATCATGGTTTCGAACGTAGTCGGATACCTTAAAGTTTTATTTTCTTTCTTTAAGTATTAGTTTCAAGTATACCACTTCTACTCAACTTCAGTGAGTGAATGAGAGAAGAGAAAAATAATTGAAAAAAAACATTATTCTTATGTAGTAAATTGGGAGAGAGATTTTGGTAGTTATTATAATAATATTTCAAAATTTATTATCGAGCTGCCACTCTCCGTTGAGAACCAAAGGTCTTAACGGATTATCTAGTAAAGGCGAGTTTGATTTTTGCTTTCAACATTGTTTATGATCAATAATGTCTAAAAATGTTACAACGGCTATAGTAACGGCTTTAAGGGCATAAGTTTTCCTAGCCTTACGTAGTATACGGCGTTTTTGTTATATAAATGGCACTTACGCGCGTTGGCGACATTATATGAAAGGAAGTATATGGTTGCCAATTCAGGGAGTACGACACATGGGAAATCACGGTTGTCAACTTGGCTAGTTATCTTGAACGTTGGCATTATTGCAATAGTAAGTAAGTACATATAAATATATGTATCATATAAATATAATCTACATAAGTAATTTACATATAAATATTTTTAAATGATTAAACTATTTGACATTTAAATCATATACACATATATATAAATATATAAGAATACACAACAAGGAACTATGAAATATTTCACATATTATTGAATCATTTTATGGATATTATAAAATGCTTTTTTCAATTTTTAATTAGTTGAAATTATTTAAAATCTTGTTTCTGAAAGAAATGTTTATTAACTCTCATATTGATATGTTTAAATTTAATCTTTTGAAGAAAAAATAATGCAGATTGACCTCATTAAAATAATTAAGTAAGTATTTATCATGAATTATGTGATTGATAATATTGATTAATTGTTACTTATCAGCAGCAATTGTGTATGTAAAACTTACTTTATAAAAAACTATTTTAACACTAAGCTCAAATGAAGTCCCAATGTGGAATATAAATGAATTTGAAATATATTGGTGCTTAAATATACATTTACATAATAAAATAAATATAAACATACTAAATATGCAAGAAAACAAAGGAAAAATTATGGAAATGTAAATCAATATATACTGATAAGATAATTTTCAAATTTTCTGATTCAGAATATTTTACTTTATTAGATATGACTTATGTTGAAAGCCGCTGTGAGAAATTGCTGGAAAAATACAACCAACCTTGCGAGTAAGAAATAGTGATACAGTGAATCATATTTTTTTTTAAAATTATTCTTGCATTTGTAATAAATATATTTAATTCAATATAGTACTAAAATTTTCTATTTAGTTTATCCATTTCAATGCATATTTTTTGATTTTTATATTTCTTGTATATATATATTAAAATAAATTGAAAAAAATTTCCTCAATTTTAAACTTTGTTTATGAGAATAGAACTTAAAACAGCATATTAAAAAGGTTAAAAGCAATGAAAATTACTTTGTATAACGCTGTAATTATTTACAGTGTTACGTATCATTTTTAGATTCGTGAAATATTGAAATTAAAAGAAAGACTCTAGAGTGAATAATTTACGCTTTCTGTAATTAGAAGAACACAAACTGAAACTTATATACTTATTTATACTTATAATAATTAGGCTTTGTTTTCACATATATTATAAAACATTTTAGATAAAAACTCTAACCACAGTGCAAAAATTATTAAAATACAGAAGTAAAGATTGTAAATATGATAAATGGAAAAATAAAATAAAAACTTAAGAAAAAAATTTTTTTTAAGTCTTTTATTCTAGTTATTTTAAAATATTCTAAATGAAATCATAGTTTTAAATCTGACTAAAAAATTTTTGCTAGAATTTGTTTTTATACATATATACGAGGTTCACTCTGAAATTTTTGAGATACACCTAGGTTTTTAGAGTTATACTTACAAAATTTTATGGGTGTTTAAAGTATCTCTTCCAGCATCAATGCGCCGTTGCAGGTGAATTTTTCACAGATTAAATGCCTCAAGCAATTCATTTCTTGGAATTAATGGACAAAATGCCTTTACAGCCACATCAATCTTTTCTGAATGAAAACGAAGTCCACGTAAGTTCTTTATAAGATTAAAAAATAACCAAAAGTCACACATAGCTAGATCCGGATAATAAAGTGGATGTTATATCAGTTTCAGTTATATCAGTTATTTTTGTTAAGAGCTGCTTACCCGGCTTTATGGGAAGATGCATTTTGATGGGGAATCATTAGTCTCCTGACATTCACTTTTTGGAGAATTTAGGGAAAACATTTAGTGGTATCTTACTTTGCTGTTATTGCCTTCTGTTCTTCTAACAATGGCTTTGACCAATTCCGTACTTCTGAAGAAAACGGCAAGCATTACTTTTATTTATCGCTCGTTGTCTTTTTACCATTGGCGGCGAGAGATCATCTTCAAAGACCTATTGCTTTCTTGAAGTGTTGGAACGTCAAAAAATAGTATGCACGTTTCATCGCCCGTTACAATTTTGGAAATGATGCGATGACCACCATCATTTAGCAATTTAAGAATTTCTTTACTGATTCTAACACACTCCTCTTTTTTTGGGGCTCATGCCCTGGGGAACCCAAAGGGAAAAAAATTGAATAATTTTGGTATGGGTACGGATCTAATGTTAAAAATCCCTTTTGTATCATTTGGAGGTGCAGGATTATCATCCTTGCA
Source organism: Trichonephila inaurata madagascariensis (assembly GCA_019973955.1). NCBI lineage: Eukaryota > Metazoa > Arthropoda > Arachnida > Araneae > Nephilidae > Trichonephila > Trichonephila inaurata. The sequence continues at coordinate 11,748 of BMAV01004048.1, forward strand.
TTTTCGTATGGCAGAACATTATCAGATTTTCGTGATCGTGGCCTTCCTGTGCGTTCTTTATCCTGAAGAGAATTGAGACCTCTGCAAAATTCTTTAAACCATCTGAATACAGTAGTAAGACATGGAGATTATCAACAAATTCTAACTGCAGCCGCGCGTTGAATGCATTCGTCTTGATTTAAACCTTCTTTAAAATCATAGAAAATCATAGCACGATAGTTTTCTTGTCTCCATTTTCTCTTCTGTTTAAAATTTATTCTACGCTAAACAACTTGAAATAAGTCAGTAAAAAATCGTCTTCTGTGTTAAAATACTTTTTATTTTTAAAATAAACCGTTAATTTTTATTTAACTTCTCGTGTGCACATATCTCAAAAACTTAAGAGTTACCCTCGTATTAACAATAAACTATTTTCGACCTAATTTTTTCTTAGGAGAATAGTTTATGAAATGAATTAATACTTTTCAACTGATTTCTATAAAAAAATGGTTATTTTCAGTTACACCAGCTATGAACTTAAATTGAAGGAAAAATACATTTTAATAAGGAAAAACGCGGTAAGTAAAATTTTTTGTGATGAAAATAACACATTTTGGATAGATAAATTGCGCCAACAAATTTAAAATAAATTATATATTACTAGCTTTAATATTCTTAAAACATATTAATTTATTTGGTGTTATTTTATATATTAGACTTTAAGCCTTCCTTTTTTTAATACGATTAAATGATATTCAAACTTTAAAGCTTCTATTTGAATAATCTTAAGGTCTGTTGTTGTTATAAAAAAGAGACGGGCTATACTTTAATCACTCTATGAGCTTTGTTTAAAGTTTCATCAGAATGTTAACATATTAATGTGGGAACTTTAAAATTCTTTTTAATTTAAGAAAAATAACGAATTACCTTACCTAAAATATATATATGTGTGTTTAAATGAAATTCTAAACTGTTAGAAGTTATGTAGAATTGATTTTTGTTACTTTTTTAATCTTAACTTAAAGTTTTGTTTCTATTTTTTTTTTTGTGTGTGTGTGTTCCCGCAACACATTTCTTTCTTAATTTTTTGCGTTGGAAGAAAAAGGGAAAAGTGGGTTTCTATTTAAGAAAGAAAATGATGAATTATGATGAAGTTTTAGGAGAATACTATTATATTACGAATTACCTTACCTTCTATATATTACGAATTACCTTACCTTCTATATATTACGAATTACCGATATATATATGTGCATGTTTAAATGAAATTTTAAACTGTTAGAAGACATGTAGAATTTATTTTTGTTACATGTTTTTTTTTCTTAACTTAAAGTTTTGTTTTTATTTTTTTGTGTTCCCGCAACACATTCTTTTCTTAATATTTTGCGTTGGAAGAAAAAGGGAAAAATGGGTTTCTATTTATGAAAGAAAATGATGAATTATGATGAAGTTTTAGGAGAATACTATTATATTACGAATTACACCTTACCTAATATATATATATATATATATATATATATATATATGTGTGTGTGTGTGTGTGTGTGTGTTTAAATGAAATTTTAAACTGTTAGAAGTCATGTAGAATTGATTTTTGTTACATGTTTTTTTTTCTTAACTTAAAGTTTTGTTTTTATTTTTTTATGTTCCCGCAACACATTTTTTTTCTTAATATTTTGCGTTGGAAGAAAAAGGGAAAAGCGGGTTTCTATTTATGAAAGAAAATGATGAATTATGATGAAGTTTTAGGAGAATACTATTATATTACGAATTACCTTACCTTCTATATATTACGAATTACCGATATATATATGTGCATGTTTAAATGAAATTTTAAACTGTTAGAAGCCCTGTAGAATTTATTTTTGTTACATGTTTTTTTTTTTTAACTTAAAATTTTTTTTTATTTTTTTATGTTCCCGCAACACATTTTTTCTTAATATTTTTGCGGGTTTGGGAAAAAAAAGGGAAAAGCGGGTTTCTATTTATGAAAGAAAATGATGAATTATGATGAAGTTTTAGGAGAATACTATTATATTACGAATGACCTTACCTAATATATATATATATATATATATATATATATATATATATATATATATATATATATATATGTGTGTGTGTGTGTGTGTTTTAAATGAAATTTTAAACTGTTAGAAAATCATGTAGAAAATTGATTTTTTTACATGTTTTTTTTTCTTAACTTAAAGTTTTGTTTTTATTTTTTTGTGTTTCCGCAACACATTTTTTTCTTAATATTTTGCGTTGGAAGAAAAAGGGAAAAGCGGGTTTCTATTTATGAAAGAAAATGATGAATTATGATGAAGTTTTAGGAGAATACTATTATATTACGAATGACCTTACCTAATATATATATATGTGTGTGTGTGTGTGTGTGTGTGTGTGTTTTAAATGAAATTTTAAACTGTTAGAAGTCATGTAGAATTGATTTTTGTTACATGTTTTTTTTTTCTTAACTTAAAGTTTTGTTTTTATTTTTTTGTGTTCCCGCAACACATTTTTTCTTAATATTTTGCGTTGGAAGAAAAAGGGAAAAGCGGGTTTCTATTTATGAAAGAAAATGATGAATTATGATGAAGTTCTAGAAGAATACTAATATATTACGAATTACCTTACCTTCTATATATTACGAATTACTGATATATATATGTGTATGTTTAAATGAAATTCTAAACTGTTAAAAGTCATGTAGAATTTATTTTTATTACATTTTTTTTATCTCAACTAAAAGTTTTGTTTTTATTTTTTTGTGTGTTCCCGCAATACATTTCTTTCTTAATTTGTTGCTTTGGAAGAAAAAGGGAAAAGTGGATTTCTATTTATGTAAGAAAATGATGAATTATGATGTGGTTTTAAAAGAATACTATTATAGTGATACAATTAGAAAACGTTGAAATAATAAAAAAGGAACTATTTTATTACAGGAAAATCCCCAAAAAAATTCTAGTGAGGTAAGTTGAATTATTTTTACTTAACATTAACATTTTCAAATATTATATGTTGACCTATGAATTTAATTATGGAACGGTGCTTATACAGAAATAATTCACTAATAATGCAATGTTTTGGAGGGAATGGGGTGAAAAGTAACTAAAATAAAAATTATAATTAATTTTGCTCATGCTCAAAAACTTATACATAAAAATATTTACGTATAAAAATAAAATGTAAAAACTTTACTATCGATATTAAACAAGATAAAAGAATTAGAAAATGGATTTTGTGCATTTCAGTAATTCGTATCTGTATTAATAACGGCAGAAAAAGCATCTAATTTAAGAAAAGTTAACATTAACTTGACAATCAAACTGACTTCAAACTATTTTAGTGAACTTCAATGACTAAACTTTTTTTCTTTGGTTTTAGAGAAAGAAATCGTAAAGAATAATATTTTAATCTTTTTACTATACTATTTTATTGGAATAATTAAATTTAACTAATGAATAAATTGTAACAAACCAAAATAATAGTCCAACACTATATATTGAAAGGAAAATGGAAAATCGCTTTCTGTTTTGCCACTTAATATTGTGATTCTGACATATTTATATTAATTGTAACTATTTAATAAAAAGTAACTAAAATAAAAATTTTCTTTGTTGACCTAAGTAGGAATTGACTTAAATTTTTTTGTGTGTATTACCTGTTTTAGTTTAATTTTTTTATATTTTTTCTTCAAAATGTTTGAAGGAGTATCTTTATATTATTTATTTCGTTATGAATTAATGGAAGAAGTTTTAGTTTTTAAAATCCGTTCAACAAAAGTATTAGGTAAATTATGTTTTCCAAGTATCCTAAAAATATAACGAACAATTTAAAGTATATCTTAATAACATAACTTTACAACATTATTTCATTGTTTTACATTTTTCATGCCTGTTTAATTTTTAAATTTAAAACCTAAAAACGGAGTTTAACAGAATTAATATTTTCTGTTCTAGATTTTTTATCAGGAACAAAAAGGGGTAAGTAAATCAGCCTAGGTTAAAATCTAGGCTTTTAATTATGAAACTGTTTAATTTGTAAATTGATTATGTGTGAAAAAGACAAAAATTTAGATTTTATTTGAAATATTTATATTCATAAATACAAACTAATCAAATTCTGTAATTTTTTTCAGTACCCTTGCGTAGAGACTGCTATGTTGACACGCCGGTAAGTATTTAATTCAAGTTATAAGAGCCTACTTATTACTATATGTATTTTTAAATATAAAAATTGAAGTATATAAATGTTCGAAAGTATACCGTATCCTAGACGATATAAAAAGAAATGATTATTATTTCAAAAGAAAGTGATACGTTGAACAAAATTGCCTTAAAGTTAATGCGACGTTAGTATATATCTGGTTTTCATCAAGGTTCTGTTCAGGAATCATTGACTTTATACTAGAGTCAAAAAGTTTTTGGAAGGGTCCCCTACATTCACACAAGTGTTTGTTGGAGGCGAAATATCTGCTTTAAGGGTTGCCAGTACTAATAAGGGAAACACACAGACATCTGGAATCTATTTCCTGCAACGTTGGCGTTAGCTACAGATCATTTCTGACAAAGCGAATTTTTGTATGTCCATAAATATAAAGGATAATTCAAAATCCCACTGAAATCGGACTCTAGATTTAAAATTTCACCTGTAGAATTATCCGACATATCTTCAAGAATAATATGCAAATTACAGGAAGCCAACAAATAACGCCGAAGATATGTCATAATGACGGAAGCGTGAGAGGGGAAAATATGAGGTGATGGCAAAGAAGTAAAATTATTCACAAGCACTCTTTAAGTCACACAGGGTCATACCCGAAGGCATATGACACAGAAGACGCATGTGGTTGACTTTTTTATGTAGTAGAACGATTCTAAGATGATGGAATTGTCAGTAGACTTTACAGGATAAGTCACTCCAAGTTGTAACACCAAATGAAGATCCGCATTTGGCAGTAACTGACAAAAAAAACAGCAAATGGAGCGCAGTATCCGACCTGTCTTGTCAACTATCTGTAGCCACGATTACTATAGTTTCAAGACAAACCGTGTACAGAAATTTGAAACATATAGGTCTATATGCTTGTAGGCCAGTCAGACGCGTACCACTCACGGCAACTCAATGTCGCCAGGGTTTAGCTTGGATTAGAGAACATGTAAGTGGACATCATCACAGTAGGGTTTGTGATGTTTTCCGATGAGTCCAAATTTAACTTGCAGTTTGATTCACGTCGTCGGACTTTCATATGGAGAACGCTAGGTATTCGCTACTCCCAAGACAAATAATTGAACGACGCAATTACTGTGATTCAGACCTGTTTAAAGCGACCATACTGAGTTCAAGAACAGATATATGGATTCAAATTAGGTCATGACAGACCAAATTAATCGGTACATCATTCTGAAACAACATGTATGTTTGCTTAGGGGTACCATCAGCACATAACTATTTGTGTTTATGGATGGCAACCTCCATCCTCACCGAGCCATAACCATAAATAAATCTGAGGATGTCATCCATATTAAATAGCCAGCTTTCTCACCTGACTTGAATCCAGTAGAATAGTTGAGGAACTTGCTTGGCGGGTGAGCTTAGCCCATCAAATTCCTGTTACATTTGTACCGGAATTTGAAGAGCATTGCCTGCTGCGTGGAAGGATCTTCGCCAAGATCATCTGTGATTTAATACTCAGTATGCCTAGGCGTTGCACGGACTATAGTTCTCTGCATGGGAGACATGCAATGTAAACCATCATACCAACCATATAACATTAAGTTTTGTAAAGGGGTCTTTTATAATTGTTCTGGTGAGTAAAAATCGCGGTTTTTATGAATGATGTCATATACACACAATATTTTTTTTCTTTATCTTTAGTTTAATAAATGGGCTTTATGAATAAGACACGTTTTCTTTGTTTCTGAAACTTTATTTGTGTGTTGTACCTGGACCTTAAATTATGAACATGAGTGAATGTTAGCTGAGAGTATATATGCCAACATAGCATGATACTTCAGTTTATACAAGCTCAGGCATGCTATATAACAATATATGAACCAAGATATGTTAGTTAATATTATTTTTACCAAGAAACATTTTATTCTTCTCCTAGCTGTATAATTCTTTTTACTCGTTACTTTTATACTTATTATTCTGCTAATAATTTATATTGTATTGGATTTCTTTTAATTTTAATTTTTATTAATAAAGAATTTTTTTTAAAAAAAATTCAGTTGTGGTGCGTGGGATTCAAGGAGGAAACAAGTTGAGAATATTTATGACTTATTTAAAGGATTTTTAAGGTTTGTAGGGGCTAATAAGAAATTATGGAAATACTTTTATATGATACGAGTACAAAATTTGTTAAAAAAATATCCCCAAAATAATAATGTAAAACTGAATGAGATGAATTCTGATCAGTAAACGATAGTTAAAAGTGTAAGATAAATCTTAATTTTCAGAACTGGCACAGTTTCTTAGAGATTAATATGACTTTGAAACTCACAAGTTTAATACGAATTACTCTTTTTTTTTAAGAGTCATTTCATTATATTCTCTATAACAAACAAAACAAACAAACAAACCAGCGCAGCAAGAAGGAGTTGCCCGATTGTAATGAAATTTCGTATGCGAAGACATTTGTATCGAACATGCAAATGATTAAAATTTCGTGTCCAACGAATGAATAGCGTGAGCTACAGCGTCTCGGAACTGTGCACTCTGCAGGTGTCTATAAGAAGCGATTTTCAATATGAATGTCAAAATTTCGGTTGCATTTCGTTTTTGGATACTATACAACTACTAAAAAAATGGTTGACGCAGGATTTGAGCTCATTGCGAGCAACTGCCCAAGTTTGAAAAAGGTCGTATCATTGGATTGGAATAGGCAAGTTAGGCAAATCAGAGAATCGCTCGTCATATGGGTCTAAGTGATGCCGCCATTAGAAGATACTGACAAGAATGGGTGGACAGTGGCAGATTTCAAGTCAGGATACGAAGGTAGCGGTCGAACTGGGACACAGCAGATCGGGAGGGACACGTTGTCAGTCCAACAGTCACGCAGCACCTGATTACCATGGCGTTATCAACCATCAGAAGGGCAACTCCCCGCGTGAGTGTCCATATGACTATTCTGGAAAACCTCTGATAAGTGAAATTTGCAGCTCATGCAACCACTACGCCACCTGCTACTTACGCCTTTACGCTGCCGAGCCAGATTACAGTGGTGCTTGGTTCGATCAGGTTGAAATCAAGCTGACTGGGGACGTATAGAAGGTTGGGGACACAGTTGGAAGAGAATCTCGCTTCCAACTGTGTCCTGACGATCATCGAAAGCGTGTCTGGAGACACCCAGGGCAGAGTGCCGATCCTGTTTTCACTATTTCACGCCACACAGGCCCTCAACCAGGAGTTATGGTCTGGGGTGTCAATTCTTTTGACAGCCGGACCCCTTTGGTCTTCATTAGAGACACACTTACAGCCCAACGGTGCTTTGACTAAATTCTGAGAGCTGTTTTGCAACCGTTTCTTTTGCAGTACCTTGGCCTTATTTTTTAGAAGATAAGACCAAAACCAAATGGGGAACGTGTTGCTATGAACTGTCTTACAGTTTGTCAAACATTTCTTTGGCCAGCCAGATCACCAAATCTCTCTTCAATAGAGCATGTCTGGGATATGATGGGAAGGTGACTGCATCTACTGCATATTGATGACCTTGCCCAATGATTGGAGCAAATATGGCAAGAAATACCGCACACCGGAAACTATCAAGTTAACATCACTCCTGCCATGTCGTGTGGCAGTTTGCATCCAGGCTAGAGATGGGTCAACATCTTATTGAGCTCGTTACTTTGTAACTATTGAACTCTTAAATAAATCATTCACTTTTTCTGAAATTTTAATTATTTTCTATTCCGTACATAATCTTTCTACGCAGCAATTTTTGTCTTTATCGAACAACTCGTTCTTAGTGCGTCGGTTTTTTTTTTGTTATTGAGTGTATGTAATTGTAGCTGAATTTTGTTTTCTCTATCTGAAACGTGCGTATTAATTTTTTTAACAAAAGCAAAAGTGCTCAATTGGAATGGATAAAAATCCAGAATATAAGAACTGAACTAAAATTTTCAGGACATATTTTAACTGAAAAACATACCTACCGAAATATTTCTATTCAAAATTTATTTTTGTATAGGCTTACACATAGATTTGTTGAAAATGTGTGCTAATAAATTATCTTTCACAGCAATATAAAACTTACTGCAATTTCAAACTTAGACATTTAAATTAAAGGAATTTTTAGCGTTTTCAGTCATGATGTGTTTTAGCCATGATATATCTTTTAGCATGATATAACGTAAATAATTTGTAGACTCATTAAGTGTAAACAAACTCATAACACAGTGCACAAACTATATTATCAACAAAGGACAGACTTTAAAAGATATAATCTAGTAATGTTAGTATCATTAGAAATATTTCAAGAATCATGTAAATCACAAAAATGTTTCAAGGATTATTATAATAAGGAAAAATAAATATATGTATTGGATATTATATAGAATTCTTTTTCATTTGTCTTTCTTCCAAGAAGCTCTTCTTTTTACAATATTTACCTATCACATACTTTCCAGTTTCTTGTTCTTTTCTCTCATTTCTTTTTTCTGAGAGATTTCACATTTGTAATTTCATAATGATTTTATTTTAGCTGTCAAATAATTCAAGTAGACATTTTGTTCAACGACTTCGAGATTACTACTACTTCTTGCAAGCCCAAACTAGAAGTAAGTATTTTTGGATGTATATACTTTTGTAAGTAGCGAATTTCTTCTAATTGTACGTCTATTAATTGCTTTCTTTTCCTATTTCTTTATTTTACAACAGATATCCAAGAATCCTTCTGATTTAAATGGGTGTTCTTTTTTTACTTCTCATGCATTTGGCACAATATAATTAAAAAAAGATTTTCCTAAATATTACGTATATTGTTTCATCTTTTTTTTTTTTAAAATTTTACGGTGCTGATTTCTAAAGTTCTTACAAAATGGCTAATGATATGAATAATATTTAATAGTAATATTTAAAAAATTTTGCATTATATACTCAAACCTTTCCAACTTACACCTTAGAATCTTTCTTTTCTTTTAATGTGTTGCCAACAATATATTTTATATCTATTAAAGAAGTTGAAGCCAACACAAAAATATTATTTAGTGTATCAAAATGCAACAAAAAGTTTCAATATATTACATTAATGTATTTCAATAAAAAATTGCAAATAAATTATTTTGGAATAAGAAAATTCGGCTGGAAAATTAAAAATAAACTTAGTCATAAACTCACTTTGACATGGTAATTCCAAGTGTAGGAGAGATTCTTATTTGTTAATACTAATAATATAATTTTTTTATCTTGTTTTTATTAAACTAATCATTTAAAAATTTATTTTTAGAATTTTTAAAAAAAGTAAAATTAAACTTAAAATGAACTTATAAAATGACATTTTTTTAAACAGAATTTCTGTAGTTATTTATAACCAACTGAGGATTTTCATTGGCACTTGAATGCGAACAATTTTAAAATAATCTATTAATTGCTAGCTGTCCTATATAAAAATCATGGTGTAATGGATGGGCGAACCCATCCATTAATGTACGAGGGATAGAAGGAAGACTAGCCATAGTCAACATAAGCTAAGTTTATTAACAATTCTCAACAACGTCACAAATTTCACCTACCCAAATTAAGAAATGCATCAATAGTTAAATATGGGAGCAATAGCGAGATAGACGAGGTAATTGGAGGTATAAATATAAGTTGGATCACTACGTCCAGGCAATACACCTTCTTATATTTGAAGATAATTTCTAAAGTAATCTAATTCAAACTGACCCGAATCCAATTTAATAGCCAATTAACCAAATCGTCAATTTTAACATTAATCAAATAATCTACGAAGCGCTGTCGCCAGCTTTACGTTAATTACTACTTGCTATCTTGTTATCTTCTAACCTCCCTCTCCTCAAGCTTGAAAGTTAATTTTTAAATACAAGCCTTGATTTGAATAAATTGCGTCTTCTTCTTCGGAAGAAAGTTTTCAATAGAATAATATTTATATAAAGAACTATTATTCCCCAAGAGGATTAGTTGGACAAACGTGAATAGACCCATTACAATACTCCTATTCACTTATAAAAATTATTTGTTTTCTAAACGTAAAAATCTTGAGTACATGAAAATAAGAAAACATTTTCTTTAGACTTTTAAGAAACAACTTCACTTGTTTATAAAACGTGAAAGCAGATTTTAATCAAATTGGCTTTTTAAGCAAATAATCAAAAATTAACGTTATTTGATAAAGGGAAAGAATTAATAAACTCCTCTAATTTTCTTTCACAGAGTCTGGAGCTAGTGAGCATTATTGGTAGCTACATGGGGATGTATCTCGGAATTTCTATGGCATCAGCATCCCGGTTGTTTGAAATTCCTTTGTCCTTAGCTGAGAGGTTTTTGAAAAAGCTTAGAAAGAGAGAAAAGAAGATGGAGAAAAACAAACACAAATATGACAAAAGAAGGAATCGAATTTCAGTATCTCATAGACTCCGAAGAAGAACCCAAGTCTTTGAATTCAATATGCGAAGCAAAGCCAATTAATCCTTTTTTGTTCCGAGAAATCACTTCAGATTTTTCTGATAACAACATATATTCATTTCCAACTACGGATTGCAATACCGGTATTCCGGAATACCGAATACAGGCATTTGAGCCACTTGTACAATTTTGTAATACCAGTATTCACAAGAAAAAATACCGTTTTTTCGGTATTAACTAGAAATTTTTAAGATTGCCTCCACTATATGTTCAGGCATCACCAACATAGCAAAATAGCATACGTTTTTGTTTTTATGCCTCCTTATAGGTGAAATTAATTAGACTGTGAAAATAAAGTTGCATCGTACGATTAAGAGAAGTGATAAAATATGTGTATCATCCCAGGAGAGGCGGTCTAAAACTATGCTCAGAGCGATACTGCACAAGCGTAGGATTCGTAGTCTGATATTCATATCTGTAAAAACATGGTTGTAGTTGTAAAGAAAGTGCGTAATATTTCGATATTTTATAAATTGGTGTGTTTGTTATTCACATTGTATTTGCATATCATACTTTAGGTTCAAAATATTTTTCAGATTCATTATATATATATTTATAAATAGTAACCCATAATAATGAATAAGAATAAGATAATAATGAATAAGATTTAAGATTACATTTCAAAAATTTGTAGTAGTACCACAGACTCAATAGTGATATTTACACATTTTTGTGATTTAAATAAATAAGATATTCCTTTACTTTTTTTTGTCATTCTTTATATACTATTATAATTTATAAGTTACAAATTATTTTTTGTGTATTTACACTCTCTAATAAAACTGGCAAATAAAACAAAAAAAAAATATACCTGTATTTTCTTTCTTTTAGAAAGTTTCTACTATCGATATTAAAACCGGTATCCCGGTATTAAGATCTAAAAAGTACCAAATACCGGTAGTGAACTTTTGATCCGATATTGCAATCCCTATTTCCAACCGAATTAAAAACTATTTATCTGCATCTTTAAGCCAAACACGTATCTTTTAAATTCATAATTTGTCAATGGTGATAGCAAATAAGATTAGAAAATATTGAATTAAAATAATTTATAACTGAAGTTGTACATTACACTGGTGTCCAAAATCAAGGTTAGGAACTCAAAAAAATGTAATACTTTTGCGGATAATTTTTATTTGGGATAACTTTTTGTACATACGTTTCTCATACTCTGAGAAATATATAATTATGCTAACAAATAAAACCTTATTTTTTGGTAGTTACTTCTTGTAATTTGCAAATTAGGTTAAAAAAAAATTTCAAAACTTGCTGTGTAATGATTGAAAATCTGGATGTCTAAAATGGAATGTGCTTTCTGTAATACATGCTTCACAACGAGATCTCATACTACAAATTAGGTTGTTGATTTCATATTGTGACAACAATCCCAATCTTTCATAAGCGCAGATTTTAACGTCTGGTGCATGTTTTGAGGGCTGAGGTCGAGCAATAGCTCTTTCTGAAACATCCCAAACATGCTCGATAGGATTTAGGCCAGGAGATTTTGCAGGCCATTCCATCCGACACATACCCTCTTAATCAAGAAAGTCTTCGACAAGATTAGGTATGTGTGGCCTCGTATTATCGTCCATAAATATAAATTCTTGACCAAATGCTTTTCGGAGAAGTCTTACATGAGATTCTAGAACTTCATCTGTATACCGCTATGCAGTAACAGTACCAGCATCAAAAATGTGAAGTGGTGTACGGCTGTCTAATGTAATGCTTCCCCAAACAAGAATTCCACACCCAACAAATCAATTGTATTCTCTTTTGTCAGAAAGATGGTAGCGACGTGTACCGACGAGAATACACTATTGGTACTAAACTTGGAGTCATCAGAAAAATACACGGCCCCACTCTTGATTTGCACAAGACACATATCCATGGCTCCATGAAATGCGATCTCTTTTCTGTGTTCTGTGATGGGTTAAGAGGGACACATACCACTGGCCATTGGAACTAAAGGGATTGCTCAGCTATTCAACTGTAAACAGTTTGTCTAGAAATTGTCTTTCTGATGGCAGCAGCAAAGATCTGAGGAAGCTTCATAGTTCTCATGTCTCTGTGACGAAGTACATTTATTGTGAAATATCGATCCTCATAAGTGTTGTAGCTTTTGGCCTCAACCTTGACCAGGTCTTCACAATACGCGTTATTTGAAATTTTTTCCACAGTCTGGATATTGCCATCCGAGAAACATTTAGGTTTCTGCCTACTTCTGCTTGAAACACCCCACCCTCAATCCACCCTGCGTCTTTCCATCTCAAATCATCATCTAAACGATTGTGGGAACTAATTTTAATAAAATGAACACAAATTTGTGCTTATCACAGTCCTATACTGAAGTCTAAACATAAGATTCAAATCTCTACTGTGAAAACGATTTTTAACGTTTTAAACTCAAAACAACCATAAAAATTCCTTTTTTCAGTCAAAACTCACAAAATTAGGATATGATGCTTGTTTTTGCTCACTTTATATGTAAGTTTAAAATATATAAGGGCATACTTCTTGAAAGGGTAGGAAATTTTTATTTCTTAAAATTAATTTAATTAATTATTAATTAATTAATTTAATTAATTAATTAATTAATTTCCTTTACATATAATTAAAAATAATGTGTAAAGGGAAATTATATTCAAAATTTTGTTAAAATTCCTCATTAATAAAAAATAAGTTGTCAAAATTTTTCAAATCCGTGTATGTAATAATGATTTTAAGTAATTGCAAGAAATAATAATAATTCAGAGATATTTTTATCAGTTAAATAATTTTGTATTTATCGTGCAATTTACAATATCAAATTGTTATCGCAAATTTGCTTCTTAAAGCCACCGTTTTTATAAAAATGTGTACGTTTATTTTTTTAAAAATAAAGCATGTCTTAAATATTTTTGAGTGAAATTATTTAATTTAAAGTAATAGTAACATGCTAAATATATAGTAAGTATGTGAGAGAAAGAGAAAAAAAGGAAGAGCTTTGTTTTTAAATTTGATTATTATACAATATTTATATTGGATACATAAATCAATACATTTTCAAAAAAACTTTATTATAATATTTTGGTCATTACAATTTTTCAGCACCTAAACTGTAAGCGCGTTTAACTCTTTAAAATGATTAATATATCTTTTAAGATATTTCTCATAAATAATATAAAAAAGTATTTAAACAGATTACTTCAATAATTCTATTCTTTTTTATTTTACTATTCAATAAACAAGACTACTATATCTAAAAGTAACCTCAGTAGGCCAGTATATCTGGAGACCAGTATATCTAGTAAGACCAGTGTATGTAAAGTATGAAATTTATTCAACAATTCTATAGCACTTAACCATTAGAATAGATTAAGAGTCTTTTAAACTAATAGGGGAATGAAATTCTGTATTTTTATGAGTAATGAGTAATATATCTTATGCATGTTCAATTTTCATCAAAAATTAAAGAAAGTAACGCTTTAAGTATATTGATTTTTTTATAGTAGATAATGTGGATGTAAGTGGAATCGCGCGATGTATAGTTTTGGAAAGTTATAAACAAGTGTTGTGCATGCAATGTTGTGATACATGATACACAAGACTCCCTCTCAAAATAAGCCCTAATACGCCTTTTGTAACAAAGAAATTAATGCAAGAAAATTAATACGGTCCTATTCTAAAGGAAATGTTGTAATAGCCCATAAAAAATAGTTTATTAGGAGTTAATAACGAATAACTGCTCAATGGAATAATAAAATCTATTTTGCCTTATTAGCATCAAAAGCGAATTAGAGAGACAACAAATTGATATGGAATATTCTAAGCAATTTTACTTTTAATAGTTCAAACAAACTGAACAATTGATGTGCTAAAACTTCTTACAAAAATTTTCACAAATCTGACAAAAGCCTTACTATGCATTACGCACTTATTCTAATTTATTTGACGTGAAAGCATTTTACATGAGTAGCAATTATTTTTAGTGTTTAGTACGCTACAGCTTATAAATCTGTATATAGAGAAAGTATATATATATAATTATGTTCTTTTAAATTATAATTTCACGCAGGAGAAATAATTTTAATGAAGAATAATATCTCTAAATCATTAAATCTAAAATGTTGTCAAGTAATTATCAGAAATCAAAAGAGCAATTTCATATTTTCATTGTTGTACCTCTTTAGTTTGCAACAGAAATCCATTAATTTTTTGCAACTATTTCTTCGAAAATATGTTCTTAATATTGATTTTGTAAGTAATTACATTTTCATTTATGAGCTTAACGAATTATAAAACATGAACACTCAATTGTGAAACTATTTTTATGAAATACATTAACAAATTAAACATAAATAACTAAACAATTATAACTGAAAATCGTATTTCTAATATTGAGTTTTATCATTTTATTATCATTGAAAATTTTATTATTCACGATTAGTTTTGTTAGTTTTAAGTCTTATTTTTAAGTTGGTTTTTTACCAATAAATATAGAATTCAGCCAATTTGAAATAAGTCAAATTATATTGTTTGAATAACATCTCATCTCATAAAAGTACATTATTAACTGATAAATTCTAAAAAAATTTAGAAGCAAATGATTTTTTTTTCCACAAACGATTACGAAAGTAGCATAAATGTTGTACAAATCATTACTTGTGTAAGATTAATGGGAAAATAATAACAGTGTGCGGAGAAAAAAAATAGATTTGTATATGTCTCATGTTAATTTAAAATGCATAGAGTATGCAATACAAAATGTTTTAAATAAATACAAAAACATTCGACGAATAGGACAAAAAAGTCTAAAAAAGTAAATTTCTATTTTCGAATCGAACGTTCAACAGCCAAAAGATTTCATTATTTCTTGATTTATTGTTTGAAAGCCATCAGTTTTTATTGATGATTACTTAAAAATTTAAAACTTAATATATTTTGTTTTCAAGTTAATTTTCAAATCTGCATCGAACGTAATGATACAATTTTCAAAAAGATAAAAATAAATGTTATACATAGAAAAAAACAATCTTGATTTTTGAAAAACAAATATATTATCGCTCTCTTGACTTCAGAGAATATAATTACAGTAAGTAAATAGTCTCAGTTACGTTCTTAAGAGGTAAAGATCACAAACAGTGAAATATGAGGCACTTGAAATTACTTATCGTCATCGGTTGTATTGGAGGTTTTTTGTACCAAACAATTTCATTCTTGCAATATTATTGGACCTATGCAGTTGTAGTAGATTTTCAAACAATTGCTCCCGAGGAGTTCTCGATACCAGCCATTACTTTCTGCAATGACAATGGGTAAGTTTTAAAGTTTATTTTGCTAATTTCACTAATATAAATTATTCGTTACAACAGTGGTTCTCAAACTTTCACTACTGGCGACCCAATTTTCAATCATAATTTTTATCGCGCCCCCCAATAATAATGTATTGCAAGCAATAGTAATGCACTTTGGTGCTAAAGCTACAATACGCGGTCATAATTATAAACCGTGCAGATTAACAAGATAAGTATTAAATTCTGTATATGTATTACTTTTAAGTAATATATATTTTTATTTTTTTTTTTACTTTTAGTTCGATGCACTATAAAAACGTGTTTTTTAGTTTGTTTTAAGACTATAATTTATTTTATAATTATTTTTGCTATACACGATAAAAACCACAATTCCAGAGTGCATAATTTAATAAAGAGAAAATATACTTACCTACTTTCAAGGACTTTTCAATTTTTCTTTTAATAATTTGAGAAAAAATCCAATAAAACTAAAGAAAATATTCCAAATGTGCGTGTCCTTAATAAAGGACATAAATCACAGAATTTTTCGCTAAGAATACAGGAGCGTTATTTTCCAATAAAACTGTCATATTTTGTTCACGTTATTGCAGTTTTGTTAACGTTTGATGATCTACAAATAGCATTTTGAACTTTTCTTCCTTGTGTCTTTTGACAAGGCGAAGTGCTACATTTATGGCTTCATAGTTTTCTTCACATTCTTTAGGCAGCATTTGGAAAATTTCAATTCAACTCAAACGTTTCATGTCTATCACTTATCGCATATTTACTTTCTATCTTGATTAATATGCATTATTTCATCAGGTTCTCCAATTGCTTGATCAGTTTCACTTCCTTCAATAGAGATACAGATGCCCATGCCCATTTTTTTTATATTCTGCTCATTTACATTTATAAACCATAATAAGTCGTACAACACAGAAATCAAAACCACAAAATTGTTCATGGGGGGAAAGTACAGCATGTTCTAAAAAATAATTGTGTAAAACGTTTTTCATTATGCATTATATGTTTCAGAATACTCGTAAGAAATCTTGGCCAAATAATCCTTCAGAGTGCTCAATATGCTTATCCATATATCATAAAACTCATTCATATGGGGAAAAAAGCAACAGAAAAATATTATTTACAACTTTCCTAAAAGAAAAAAAGACGGAGTGAAACACACAGGTTTGAAGGTCAAATATATGATAATCAAAAGTAGTAATTTAGGGTTAAAAAAAACGAAAAAAAAAAAAATTTTCCCGTGGGATTACAGTAAAGCAAAAAAGGGCTTTTTATTATTTGGTTATAAATCAAAGATAGCTAATGACCGTTTAAAGTGGAATTTTTTTATTTTGATGATCACCAGATGATAAAAATAAATTATATCAGTGCAAATGTGTATTTTTTATTATGGCAAAAAACATTTTGTTTTACTTCATTCCAAAAATTTTTTTTTTAAACCTTTTTTTTTAAATTTTCCCCCCGGGGCGCCCCCACAGTTTGAGAAACACTGCGTTAAAATTATGATTAGTGATTGACGAGTATACTGTCATAGAGAATAGAGGTTTTTGTCTCATAACAAAAGTATACTGTATAAAAAGTAGAGGATTTGTCTCATGACGAGTATACTCGTCATAGAGAAGTAGCAGGATTTTGTCTCATGTCGAGTATACTCGTCATGCATAAAAAGTAGAGACCATTTGCTATTTAAATTCTAATTTTTGAGAAAAACAAAACATATTCACAAATTTCAAGATGCTTAGAATATTTTGAAGCCAGGACAGGCAAAAACAATAAATAAAAAAATATGAAAAATTTTAAGATGAATTGGGATTCCTTAGACCGGATGAAAAAAAACGCAAAAAGGGTGTTAACTTGTCCGGGGGGGCTAAAATATAAACAATTTTCAAATAGATATAATTCTTTGAAATTAAGATTAAATAATTATAAAATGTTTACACATTATTTATAAATGGAAGAGGCTTCAAAAAAAAAGTGTAAAATGTTTAAAATATAATCATAATTTAAAGAATTATAAGCATATGAAATAGAAAACATTTCAGTAAGAAATATTAATTTTTATTTTGCGCATCATATTTTCTAAAATAGAAGCTCAAATTATACTAGCAAGAAGTTGATTTTCAAAGCTAAATGTATCCTTCTTACACTGTAGCTATTTTTATATAAATAAAATGATACAGTATACATTTTTTTTAAATAAAATAATTATAATTAACTTCTTTTTAAATTTCAATATTTTGAAATGCAAAAGATATGTAACACCAAAATTATGTAGGATTTAAAGAGCACATGGTACATTTTAAAATTCTGTTAAGTTTTATACATTAAAAGCTACTATATTAGAAAATAACCTGCTCAAAGATAAAATTTACTTAATATTTATTACAGAAAAGTTTCTTAATTTCGTAAGTTTATAATTTTTAAAATTATAATTGTATTTTAAACATTTTGTACATTTTTGAAACCTTATTCCTTTATAAATAATGTGTAAAAGATTCGAATTATTTAATTTTAATTTCAAATAATTATATCTATTCGAAATTAAATATATTTCCCTTCCCAGTATAGTCCCTGTTTCGGTGAATACCACTTCACAGGAGTAATTTATAAATTATTACCTTTATATGTACTTAATTTTTCTTACATTTTTCGAGTAATATGTCTGTAAATATATGAATTTGTTTTTTCCTGTGATATTACAAATAAAAAAAAAATCTTTCTCCTTTTTTACTTCGAAAAAAAATTTCCCTGCTATCTATTTTCCTCTCTCTATAACTTTTAACTTAAAATTCATTTTTAAATTTCTCGTTAAAAATAAAATTCTTATAAAATATTCCAAATATATTTCCGGAAGAAATTTTGATGTGCAACATTTTGTTTAATCTGTACATTCCTTTATTTGTCCTAAAATATTTACCGTAAAATCCGGCGTATAACACGTACTTTAAACACAAAATAATAAACTCGAAATTTATGGATGCGCGTCATACGCCGAGTATAAAAATGAGAACTTTAAAAATATATGAAAGAGATGAGCATAGTAAAAAAATTACTCTTCTATATTTATTGAAAAACTTTTTATTTAAAAGAAATGACATTTCTTATGTAATTAATGGTTATAGTATACTATTTTCTCTAAACCTTTGGAATAATACTTCGAAAAAAAGACTTCGAAAGATAAAATAATAGCAGACGTATATCTCAGGTTTCTTCTTAAAAAAGTGGGTGCGCGTTATATGGCGAGTATACCTAAAAATTGTGAAAAATTCAGCTTGAAAGTACAGGTGCGCGTTATACGCCGGATTTTACGGTAATATTTATTTTTGTTTCTATCAAATACTATTTTTAGCAAATGTTGCTTATGGAAGTACTGCATTGGAAAATGTAGGATGTATAAGTGCGCGATATCGTCGCACTATAAAGCGATATGAGGGTTATTGGAGACGAACGTAATTTTGAACCATGTTCAAGAGAATATGTAGGATATACGAGGTGTGACACAAAAAAACGAGACTGGTGCAATAAATCATTGTACTTACAGAATCAGTTCTCTGGTGATATTGTCACCTTCAGAGTAGTCCCCTTAAAATCCTCACACTTCTATATTCGGTGCCGCCATTGCTCGTAACAGTTCTGGAACTAGGTTTTTGGAATGCCCTTCAGGAGATTTTCCGTTTTTGCCTGAACCTCTTCGAGTGAGGTAAAATGGGTTACTTTTAAGCAAGATTTAACTGTAGTAAAGCTGCATGGTGCCAAATTAATAGAATAAGGAGAATGCCAAACCACAGTAATGTTTTTGTTGGTCAGAAACTGCTTGACATAGCGTTTATCAAACAGTGGTGACCCCCCTTGAGGAGCATGATAACTCTAGGAGGGGGCGCGCACATATTAAAAAGTCTATAACAAAAGATTATTTTTAAAAGAATTACTAATTTACCGAAAGTACACAAAATACATTCTGACTTAATAAAAAATAAAATGCATATTTACACTGATATAATGCATTTATAAATGTATCAATACTACACTACGCATTTGATAATTAATTTAACAATACTAAGTTAAGAACAAGTTTAATAATTATCGGTGACCCCCATATAGTCTGGTCATACATAAAATTATATACAAAAATTAACTCTTATCTTGATAATTTGTTCAGTTTATAATTAATCCCTTTACTGCCGATTAAATGCAACGCTTTTCGCTTCTAAGGCCACCGGACACACTGTCAAGGCCTTTTTATTGCATTAAATAATCTTCGGAATAAACTTATGAATAGCAGTGCACAGAAAAGATCGTACTTCGGAAAGACGTATATATACGTCCAGGGAAGATGACGCTTTGGCTGAGTGAGACATTTATATAAGCCGGTGGTACTTAGAGGTTTAAGTAGTATTCTTGTCTTAGCATCAAAGCATAGTATAATAATTGAATTTAATACATTGTTATATTGTATGGAGGGGCGCGATGAAAATTATGACTGAATATTGGGTCAGAAATATTGAAAGTTTCAGAAGCACTGGCTTGACAGATAGGGCCGTATGAGCGGGTGCTTCCTTTTGGTACAACAGCTATCCATCACTGCCTAATTCTGGCTTTTTTTCCCCCTAATTTTTTCACGAAACCTTTCTAGTTTTCAATGTAGTAGTGTTGGTTAATATTCCGACTACTGGTGTGAGGAGAACCCACTCATATCACGAATTTTGGCATTGTTTTGGTCTGTAATCGCTTACCATGGGCGCCCAGCAGGTGCATCATCTCCCCCCTGTCCCTTCCCTTGGAAAACCGCTTATGACATTCAAACACATGTACGATACAAAGTTTTATCTCTATAAGTCTCTGTTAATATTAAAAAGTTTTCGTGTCTGATTTCTTAAGTTTCACAAGAAATTTGATGCTGATTCGACATTTTTCCGGCAGAATGCAGTTGCACGTGTTCACTCTCAATGACGCAGTACTTCGAAAGGTCATGATCGGTTAAGGTATCCGACTACTTTCGGAACCGTGATTTTAAAAAAGTGCATAAATGGATAATTTTCACGATATTTAGTGTCACTTAGATTAGAATATGTATAAAATTGTTTTAAAGGATACTTTGACAAAAAACTATTTAAATATAATATTTCGGCACAAAATTTACTTAGAATAATCTTTTTTCCAAATGTTCTCCTTTTGTGAAAAATGCTTCTATTATAATAATATTTTGCCTGTATATAGCTCAGACCTCTGTACAGAGGCTCAACTATGATTTTTGAAAAATTCACAATATTTTCAGAGTTACCACCATTTGAAATAATTATCGGCGTTTTTTTCATAAAATTGCTCCCCTCTGTTGTCGTAAAATATGGATAAACCCACTTCTAAGTTATATATTTCAAACATTCTAGTTGAGCCTCTGAAGACAGGTCTGAGCTATATACAGACAAAATATTATTATAATAGAAGCATTTTTCACAAAAGGAGAACATTTGGAAAACAGATTAATTTTTTTCTAAAATATTGTATTTAAATAATTTTTTTGTCAAAATGTCCTTAAAACAATTTTATACTTGTATTCTAATCTAAGTGACACTAAATATCATGAAAATTATCCATTTATGCGCTTTTGCAAAATAACGGTTCCGAACGTAGTCGGATACCTTAAGGCTAAACTGGACACATGGATAGAGGAGGTGTGTGAGAGGACATTACCAAAACAGTTGATGCTAACCCCCTCTTTTTCAAACTATACACTTAGTCTCTTTTTTTGTGTCACACTGTATATAATTTAATAACCTTCATGCAAAAATTCAAAGATATGTAAAAAATATTTTTGACAAATTATGAATATATGATTTTTTTTTTTTTTGCTAAAATTTTCTTTTAATGAAATACTTATTTCGCTGTGGTCGATCAAAGAAATAATTTTTTTTTAAATAAAAGTTTATATCTCTTATTTTTATTATTTATTTTAGGATAAAACCTCCAAGTTTTTGCAATGGCCCTGTAAAATGCATTTTGGCAAACATGATAAAATCAATGTTCAAGTGTTCGATGGGGGAAATGATTTGTATAATGCTAAGACTTAACTTTCCCAGGGATTTCAAGGTAAGTACAAAATCATATGTTCTTGATTTCTGGCACGTAACCTGTGTAAAAAGCCAGAAGAATTTTTTCGTTAGCCAGGCAAGGATCTTATCACATCATTAGCCAACAGTAGATTTTTCGTTTTGGTAATGACGCGAAACAAAGTAAGAATATAAGTACACTAGAACCTGTTTTGTGTAGCCCTTTTTTATGCGATTTTATTTTTGTGCAATTTTAAATTTGTACGATTTTTTGTGCGATCTTTTTTTATGCGGTGTATGAATTTGAACGGCTTTGGCGCCACTGTAATATTTTCTATATCAGTGTATATATATACTTCAAGACGCTCTAATCATTGTTATAAATAGTCTCTCAACAATGCACGTTCAATTGCTTTCTCTCAACGTACTAGCAGCACACACTTGATTGAAGACGAAACTTTCAATGACAGTGACATTTTCAGCAATTTGATAAATAATGAAGAAGGACGAGAAGAACCGGATTCTTTGAGAGTGGGTAAAAATATGCAGAGATCCAGCTTTCCAACAAATTGGAAAATTATTTTCTTAAAATAGATATCAATTCCGAAAAAGAGTTTGAAATTACAAAAAGAGCTTTGATCATTCATATCTGGTTATCGTGACGTTTACAAGCAACTGACCAGCCGACTGTCGTCACAAAAACTTATCACTTACTTTAAAAATGAATCACTTGAAATTGTATCTTCAAGTGACGAAAACGATTTTGAATTAATTCATCATAGAAAGATGCGCCTTCTGGATTACGATGCGTAGCAGTGAATTATGTATGTGTACATACACATTTTGAAAATGTCTCCATATATACAATGTGAAAATAAATGTTTTTACAATGTTTCTATGTGAAATTTAAATATTGATTTTGTTTGTAAGTACTTTCTCTGAAATTTCTTAAATAATTGACATATTTTAAGTGCGGTTTCTTTTTATGAGGTCTCTCTCCACCATATAAAGAAAATTCTGTAGTATATCGGCAAAGTTGCTAGTTATATGTAAGTATTTATGAAATTTTGGCATTTTTTGTGTGGATTCTTTTTATGCGGACCCTATCTACCGCACACAAACAGGTTTTACTGTAATGTCTAATTTCTTTAATTAACGGGTAATGAAACAAGGAGCTTTAAAATCAGCGTCGATAATGTTCAATTATAAAAAAAATAAACATTCTTCCAACCCAAACATGGGTGTATTACTATCAACTTGAAATGTTCACTTTCAACAGTATTTCGTAATAAGATAATTTAGTAATTTAACATGTTGGGACGAGAGGCACTTCCGTACTACTGGAGGAACGGTATTTCACTTCCGTTCAGTAAGAGTAAATTCATGCAATAAAGAATTGTAAAGCAAGAAATGTGGCAGCAAAAAACAATTACTTCTTAAGTTATCCCACAGATGACATTGTTGACACTATATCAGTTGTTATAACTTTTACTAGCTCTATTCCGAAATGCTGAGTTAGTGTAAAAATTTAGTTCAAAGCACTCACCCCACGCTTTTACCACAATGACTTTAATTTTCTCGTAAATCATTTTATTCTTATATTAAGAATTATTTTTTTTTTACTCTTTTAGTTAAATTAACCATAAAAGCGTGTTTTTTAGTTTTTAAACTATGATTTATTTTTCATTTTTTAGTTCAATCTATAGTAAAAGCATGTATTTTTAGTTTTTTTTAACTACCATATATTCATACGAAAAAGTTTGCCAATCCCTAAGTTAAAACAAATTTTTTTTTTCACATGCACTAATCTTTTTTTATTTCCCTTTTCAGAAAGACTGGACAATTGTTAATATTATGATAAGAAATTGCTGACGCAAAAAAAAACCATTTTCACTTTTAGGGTTACTCTTAATCTTTTAAGTCTCCAAATCTAGAAATGGAATCTGGAATTAGTCGCCACGTCTGGAAATGGTACATGGTATTAGTCGCCAAATCTTGAAATGGTACAATGAATTAGTCACCAAATCTGGATTCTACTGTCTCCTGATTATCCTGTTTAGAACAATGGAACAAAATTATGAAATTATTGTATTGTCATCGGTCCGTGACAAGTGTGCAAAATTTCGAATTCATCTGACCTTTTAAAGCGGATAAAAATTGAGTTCAAAGATTTCCGTTACATACAAGTGAAACTTATAAAAGCGTGTTAAAAAAATTGGGGATTCATTCCTTTCAGAGGAAAACAATTTTATCGACTTTATGATATTTTATGATAGTAAAAAAGTCGATGGTAAATTTCAGCTAATAACAACTGATTTAATTCGCAAAACCTTGAAATTTGCTTCAAGTATGGAACAACATTTTCTTAATCATGATCCTGACACAAAGCGTACATTATAATTTCAACGTTATCATAAGCTTTGTGTTGCAGGATATCAACAATTGTATCAACAACTTGAGAAACAAAAAAATAAAGAAAGACTATAGTAATAGACTTTGTAACATCACCAACAGAAAAAAACCCAGCAGAGGCAATTCATAACGAACGAAATTCTTCATTTGCATGAACACGGACGGTTGTTCTAGACACATGACACATCTACTAATGATAGCATTTTTGAACCAGTTTGTAGTAAACGTGCACATTTGTTATCAAGTAGCGAAAAATAGTTGTCCGTTAGTAGTTTTATTCCTAATTTTTCGATTTGAAATTTTATATGTTTGTATGTACACTCATGAACAAAAAAATTAGCGCACCAAGAAGGAGTCGTCAAGATGAAACGAAATTTTACATACGTAATAACTACTTTGATAGAAGTAAATGATTAGAAAATGAGAAAGAAAAAGGGTCATTTATTTCAGAGAAAAAGGCAAAAGAATGGAGGATTTAATACCATGTTGAACCCCCTCTATATATATAGCAGGAATGCACGATGCGATACGATTGGGCATTGAGGCATACAAGTTCTGTGTGATGTCTTGAGACATTTCGTTCCATATTTGCTGTAACCTTGCCTCTAGTTCGTTCAAACTGGTGGGATGCTCAACTCGCCGTCCCAAATGATTCCAGATATGCTCGATTGGAGACAAATCTGGGGATCGGGCAGACCAAGGAAGGGTAGTAATAGTGTGTACACAGACTTGTGATACCCTTGCCGTGTGAGGCCAAGCATAGTCATTTTGAAAAATGGCTCCTGGGAGCCGTTGCATGAGTGGCAACACTTGTGGTTGCAGGATGTTATGGACACACCACTGGGCTGTCATGGTGCCTCGGATCAATACTAGGGATGACCGTGTATTGTAGGCAATGGCACGCCATGCCATCACACCAGATGTGGGAGTGGTGTGACGCTGTAAAGCAAAGGCAGGATTGAGGCGTTCAACAAGGGGTCTCCACACACGAACACGATTGTCATCACTGCTGAGATTGAATATGGATTCGTCGCTAAAGACGACCTGGTTCCATTCCGCTGCAGTCCAATTTCCTCGTGCGTGGCACCACTCCTAATGGAGGCGTCAAGGGCTGCACACGTAATGAGTGCCGCGATCCCAAATGTCCTTCAGCCAGGCGCCTTCGTATGGTTCGAGAAGACATATGGTCCCCTAGTGAAGGTACTACCTGTGCCTGGATGGCGGGGCCGTTGAAGCAGTCGGCTGTACGCGTGCATTTCTTACGATATGGTGGTCTTTTCTACGACTGGTCTGTCGAGGGCGTCCTGAAGCTGGTATTCATATAAATGACAACTCTCAGATCCACTGGTCCCAACACCTCCTCGCAACACAATCAAGGCGGCCTAATTGATAAGCTACTCGCCTAACTGACCACCCAGCTTCCATCATGCTGATGATTCTCCTCCTCTCAAACTGCGACAGCTGCTCATATTGTCTTCGAAAACGATGTAATGGCATGTGTACCTCAGCTCTTCTTTTGTAAAGGATCCAGCACAGTCAAACAAGCTTTGGTTACCTGTTTTATACTTCATGGAGAACGATGTTAAACGCCCTCTACCGGCTATACGTAAGGCACAATTACGCTGCACTTCTAATCATTTGCATATCTCCCCGTCATGTACATTCATGCCAAGTTTCGATACGATCCCTCAAGTATTTCTTGGTGCGCTAATTTTTTTTGTCTATGAGTGTACTTATAGACTGAATTTTCACTATACCCTGATTTTTAACTTGTTTGCAATAAAATTGTATTGTTTTTGTTTCATAAACATCTAACATGGAGATTTTATTATTACTTTTATGTACGGTTTTCTGGGGAAATATTTAGAGATTTTTTATCCTACACGATTTTTTTATAGTTGCATAACATATCCCCAAATTTACCACATGTCACATGTATTTTTTTACAAGATTTTTTTTGGTACCGTCTTCTAAGAAATATATCTACAGTGTAAAAGAAGAGTTGCGTGCATATCGATATGTTATTTCTTTATAGATAAGCTAGAATTTTTCCTCATGCTTCATCCTATCGAATTTCTATCCCGGTTAGCAAACCAACGGGAAAGGATTGCTGTGTCATTTATGTTGATTGAAACTACACTTGAGATATATATCGCTTTCACCAGGCTTAAAAAGTGGTTACAGTAATACAGCGATCATCGTGATGGAATCATAGTCAGAATGTTAGAAAATCGAGTCCTATTGCTACTTAAGATCCACCGTGAAGATGGTCTGGTGCTCCTTAAATCTATCGGGGCTCAAAGTTCTTACGGGGCATGGTGTGGAGAGTGATGTGCCAGCTCAGATGTCGTCCTTATCACCAAAAGCCCTCCTGCTGCTTTATAATGCGAGGTTAATAAACACTCATTTACTCAGGCATAAAGAATTGCTGCGTCATAACAGTGATGAAACAATATTTGGCAACTTATCCCTTAGTTCTCCTACGTCGGCGAAATTCGCACTCGGCCTGCGAAAAGGCACTGTGTGCTGACTAGACAATAAAGACAATAGTATGCGGGAGAAGAAGTATCAAAATTTGCTCTGACACTAAATTACAACGATTGAAAGTCCGAGAATTTCTTGTAAAATGTTAAAAATATGTGACGATGAGATCCATGGAGTAAAAATTAAAGACAATAATAAATTAAAAAAGAATGGAGAGTACGAATAAGACAAAATCAAAAGAGAACACTTTTTCTCTCAAGAAATAAAACTCCCATGAAGTTAAATTCACGATAGTTAAAATATTTTTTATGATTTTAACTTTTTATATATGCAGGTTGCACATAAGAAAGAGTCCCATTAACCCGAAAGTACTTACGCATGGAGAAAGCTTCAGCTATGCAAGTGGGATCATGGTACAGTAAAGTTACTGCACCCGACCTAATGCAAACGACGACAGCAGCGCCCCTAGTAGCGAAATGCGAAGGTAGACATTGCAAATAGAAAAACGAATAGAGCAAAATATCCAGTTAGGAAGTTTTAGAGCATCAATTGATTAATGCGAAAGGACATTTGATTCTCACGGATAAGATAATCTTTCACGTGTTCACCCCAAAATGTTCGAAATCAATGAGCTCCATTTTGTGAAAGCGTTTGAAAGGATTAAATACGAGCATTTAATAACATAAAATGTTTACTTAGGTCAACACAGTTTGATGACACTACACACGCACACTCACACAAAACTACAAATGCAAACTGTCACGCAGAGATAAGAAAGTTCAATAGCGCAATAATGTTCGAAAAAGTCACCGTTGCTCACGATACACATTTGTATCCGGAACGACATAGATACCTACAACTATTATAAGAACGAATTGTTGATGATATTCCACTGCCTGCAATACCGTCATTTGTCGTTCCAACATAACAGTGCCCCTTCGCACCAGACAGCTGGAGTGCAAAGCTTTCTGAAAGATTGTTCCGGACAACAAATTATTGGGTATAGAGGTAATGTTGAGTGGCCTTTATGATCGCCAGACTTCTTTCAGTTGGACTTCTTCATATGAAGTTACATAGAAGATCGGGTTCACGCAACGGTGTACTCTTCGAATATGCTTGATATTCACTTGTTGTCATTGAACGATAGTTTGCTTTCGAGTTTTTTGTGTGATGTCATCAAGCTGTAGGTACGTCTTTTATATAAATTATTGTGCGTATTTCATCATTTCTACGGCTTTTCCTTTCAAACGCTTATACAAAGTGGAGTATATCTATTTCGGACATTTCTATGTCGCAGGGAAACGATGAAATTATGAATTTGATCAAATCTCTAAGGGATGTGATTAATTGGTGGGAGGGAGATATTAAAATAACGTCTCTTCAAGGGCATTTTCCCGATTAAAGTATAGGGATATGAATAAATCCCTGATTTCTTTCAGTGAGATCATGAAATAAAATTGTCAAGAGTTTAAAAGTGTTTATTTAACAAACATGGTGCTTTATTAAACGTAGAAGTAAGCAATGCAACAATAGTCAATGAAATACAAGTTATTTATTCGAAACTAATTAACAAATAATTAGAAAATTATACTGATATTTCTTTAAGTGTAACATCTTTCCTCTCGGTTGCTGGATATTTGGGGGAGTGATTTTGTGAAAAGGGACGGAAATGTGAAACAGGAAACTGGGGAAGCGCGCGTTGAGGAGTCGATCGACTTGGCCTGTCCCCTCCAACTTCATAGTTTCATTACTAAAGACGACCTGCTTTGGGAAGGAAAGGGCTTACACACTAAAATATCAATCTTCATGTTAATCCTATGGTGCCATTTTTTTAAAGATATGGGGTTGATATTTGGGGGATCGATAGTACTGCCTGTTTGGTTAGGAAGTACAAGAACTCGACCCCTCCAGGTGCCTCCTCCCCTGGACAGCATTTTGCCAATGCATATCCTGACTAGTTCATTTCAGCATTTCACTGAAACAGTTCAGGGATTTGATAAAATCCTTTATTTTCATCAGGGAAATGATCTTGAAGAGACGTTATTTTAATATTTCCTGTCAATTGATCATATCCTTAGGGATTTGATCAAATTCCTAATATCCCTGCAGCATATACAAGCTACAATTTTTCCTATCATTGAAAACCAAATGTCGTTTCGTACAAGTACTAATTAATTGTTGTTTTAAAACTTTCTATTGGAAATTTTACTGTATATCTTTTCGTTTTTGATTTGTAATGCCTATCTTCCAAATTTCGTCACTAGGGGGTGCTTCTATCGTTTGCATTAGATCCGGCGTATCGTTGTATGCAACCTCACTTGCACGGCTTCAGTCACAAGTTGGTTTCCTGTGCATCCTGTAAACAGTGATATATGTCAGTTTTAACTCTCATTAACAGAATGAAAATAAATAATAGTAAGCGGAATAACAGTGCGACTTCTCAATCCAGACTAACGAAAGAATTGTTGTATTATTTCCTGGCTTACGCGGAATTTGATTATTTATTTTTGTTTCAAATATATTTTTCTCACCCCGCAAAGCCAATGCATGTGTGGACATTAAAAAATGTAATGCATCTGATGTTGCCGCAGAAAGCGTTTTAAAAAAAATGCGTAATTTCTAATAATTTAAGGTATCCGACTACGTTCGGAACCGTGATTTTAAAAAAGCGCATAAATGGATCATTTTCATGATATTTAGTGTCACTTAGATTATAATACATGCATAAAATTGTTTTAAGAACATTTTGACAAAAAGACATTATTTAAATACATTTCGGCAAAAGATTAAGTTAGAATAACCTTTTTTCAAAATGTTCTCCTTCTGTGAAAAATGCATCTATTATAGTAATATTTTGCCTGTATATAGCTCAGACCTCTGTACAGAGTGTCAACTATGATTTTTGAAAAATTCAAATTATTTTCAGAGTTACAACCCATTGAAATAATTATCGGCGGTTTTTTTTTTTCTTAAAATTTCTCCCTCTGTTGTCGTAAAACATGGATAAACCCACTTCTAAGTTATATATTTCAAAAATTCTAGTTGAGCCTCTGTACAGAGATCTGAGCTATATACAGGCAAAAATATTATAATAGAAGCATTTTTCACAAAAGGAGAATATTTTGAAAATGGGTCATTCTATGTTCCTTTTTGTCAAAATATTGTACTTAAATAATTTTTTATTGTAATACTATTCTTAAAACAATTTTATACACATTTTCTAATCTAAGTGACACTAAATATCATAAATATTATCCATTTATACGCTTTTGCAAAATCACGGTTCCGAACGTAGTCGGATACCTTAATGCAGAAATTATTAAATTTCAGACTAAGAAATTGTTCAATAAAGAGACAACAGCAATTTATAACATTCTTGTGAATTAGTAAAAACTTCAAATGAAAATTTTGAATATATTAAATTAAAAAATCTTGTTTTCTGAAAAATGGCTATGATTTCCGAAAAAAGGAACATTGAGTACAATAATACAAAAATTTCGATAATGCATGAGCAATTAATCATTCTTACATAACTAAGTAAGTATTTATTTCTCTCTAGCTCAAAATTGTGTCGTTTTATTCTCGAATAATGTAAGAGGAATCACATTGACAAAATATAGCACAAAAGGAAATCACATGATTATCTTTCCTGCTGCGATAAAATACAGAATACAGTATAATTATGAAATTATTGAATATTATAATTTCTTTAAATGATATCAGAAAGTTATCAGAAAAATATATTAATGGGAGAAGAAAGTTTTCTTATGGGACAAAAATGTACGAGTAATTGTGTTTTTGATGCAGTTTTTGTAAATATTTGAATTCACTTTTCTAGAAGTTGCAGCAAGCATTTATTTCCTTACACCAAGTAACTTACATGTATTTTTGCTAAATATAGCAACATATTCTCTTACGATTCAGATTTCTTTTTGAACTTGAAGCTTAGAAATAATAGACAGATACGCACAAAATATCCATATTTTACACGGATAGCTTATAATTTAGCATTTCCTAATATTAAAATATTTTCAAAACAATGTTGTTATACTCGAAGTCCCTAATATCAAATTATGTTTTAAGCTCCAAAATATGTATTTTATACATACATTTTGTTATCAAGAAATTTGCCATTTAATTTTTTTAAAAAATGTAATGCTTGTTAACTGGAACTAATGTGCAGTTTCTTGAAATTGTTTGCTTATTACAGTGTTTCTCAAACTTTCAATATTTGCGACCTAATTTTCAGTCATAATTTTCCTCGTTCCCCTCCATTATTCAACAACTATGTATTGAATGCAATAATAATGCACCTGAACGCTAAAGCTACAAAAAAAATTCGACTTTCTGCACAAATTATCAAGATAAGTATTAAATTTGTAAATGACAAGCCCTTGGAAGGCATTAATAATTGCTTATTTGTTTTTAATTTAGTACTGATAAATTAATTATCAAATACTTAGTGCTGTATTGATACATATATAAAAATCTTATATCAGTGTGAATATGTATTTATTTTTGTCAATGTATTTTGTGTTTTTTTTCTTTTAGTAAATTGATAATTATTTTATTTTTAAAAGTTTATTTTCGATATGTTCACGCCTCCCCCCGGGAGTGTACCACAGTTTGAGAAGCGCTGGGATATCATTTAAATAAAATTATATACAATACTTTTTTTTTAAAAAAATTACTTAAATATATTTTTTTTACTTGCTAATGGAATACTTGACAAATTTCATTTTACTCATTGATTTATCCGTGGCTTACATTTACAATATGCCACTTAAAAATTAAAAATAATATTTAGAGATTGAAGTTTGTATAAAAAGAGCATGCTACACACTCAAAAGGAAAGCTACAAAAAAAGTTTTACATATTTTATCTAACCTAGAATGTAACCAATTCTTTTTTACAAAATCATCTCAAGTTACTTTTAGTAAAGTTATAGAGTGGATCAGATTTTAACTTTCTCTTGGTAAATTTTAGCTTAGTACAGCTATAAAACTATTTTGTCCTCATAATTGTTCTTATTTGATTATTTTCGTTTTTAGGGTTTAAGTAAAAAGAAATGATGTAAGCTACTTTTTCTTCATGAAATATCTCCTCTTTTTTCCATTTTTTCAGACGATACCCTATAATGATTATTTGAAGAAAAAAAGTCTATCACATTCAGAGCTCAAGGATTTGAAAAAACCTATTGAAGATTTTTTCAGTTGTAGAATTGTATCTTCTGCAGGCCAGCGAAATTGCAAGTAAGCTTATTCTTATGTTGAAAATTTCTAAAATATTAATTAGTAAGTCATTAATAAATTGTCTCAAATGCATTAAGCCTTTATTAAATGATTTACTGTGTTAAGAATTCTTAGTAAATATTAGTTTGAATTGTAATTAAAAAATGGGTACTTACACGTATTATCTCAACCGTGTTGACGACATTATATGAAAAGAAGCACGGCTGCCAATTCAGCACATATGACTCACGCAAAATCGATGTCAACTTGGCGAGTTATCTTGAACTCTGGCATAATTGTGATAATACGTAAGTACCAAAAATGTTATTAATTTCACAAAATGTCTTATGATTTTTGCGCATAAAATTTCAACATTAGATTATGATCGGAATTATCGGTTAATGTTCAAGTGAACAATATTTCTTAATTTTTGTTGTATATATTTTTTTTGGATATGGCATTATAATTTAGTATTAAATTTTGCCCTATTTTGAAACTTTTCAAGATATTTTCAAAGAAATAAAACATTCGTTAGTGTTTTCTAGAAAAAAGTGTGTATATTAGGATAGCAATCGTGAAAGGAAAAAAAATCAATTTAATTTTTAAGTAATTTTATTTATTTTCTTGTGGATACACCATCATTATATTTCAATCCTTTTGAAATAAAATTAATTAAGAATGTGGTTACAGTGAGCTAGTCCTCAGATTGCCCCTTATCTCAGCGCTTTTTCATATTTTTACAAAACAAATACCTGAAATTATCAAAACCTTAATGACGAGATTTAAAAGTCATCTGCTTACAATTCAGAATTTAATGAAAACTGTGGGATAACAATCACTCTATACTAATGTCGAAGGAAAGGAAGACAATGATTCAGCATACACGACTAATGAATCTGTTAATATAACAAACACATATTTTCAGATTTCCAAATAAGAAAAGTTGCATCATGAGTTCTAAGTAAAAGTCAGACTAAAAAAAATCAATATACGTATAAATACCAAAGTTTTATTTTTTATTGATTGCCTTAAAAATGTAACTAATAACAGTATTTAAAGCACTTTCATGATAGAGGACTAATTTAGTCTTCTCATATATACACTATCTACCAATAAGTATTTGAACACTCATGCAAATGAGGATATCTCCGATCCTGATCTACGTCACGTTTTCGGTATTTAAATATCGAGGAAGCAGCATTTCTATTAGTCGCATACCAGATGCCTTGAAATTCAGAGTGATTCTTAAGAGTCAAAATGCGTTTCAATCCGGAAGTCTCACGGAACTAAGAAATAGAGACTAATAAGTGCTGTCCAAAGAAATTCAAGAAAGCCTCCCCAAATAGATGATCCACATGCTCCAGAAGTTCTAACAAGCATTCTGTGGATTGTTGCTTCGATAAATATCAACCGCAAGGAAGCACATTTGCTTGGTTTCCATGGTCTTGCTAACGCTCATAATCCTTTGATTTCCAAATCCAATCACGCTGCTCGGTTGAGATGGTTCAAGGCACTTTGAAATTAAACTGTACATGAGTGGTAGCAGGCTCTCTCTCTGGAGTGATGAAAAAAGGTTCAATCTCTACCAGTCGGATGGCAGAGTATGGGTTTAGCATATGCCTGGAGAAAAACTCTTGACAAAATGCATTATGCTTACAGTAAAGTTTGGGGAGGTAGAATTACGGTCTGGGAATGTTTCTCGTGGTAGGAACTGAGATCTTTGTTCGCAATTCATGGTAAGCTCAACGCTGACCTACTGCATATTTCTAGACAACAATGGGCTTCTTACGCTATGGCAATTTTACGGGATGGAGAATTGTTACTTCCAGGATGACTACGCCACTTGTCATGTTGCGGGGTTCTCCAGGAATTTATATGATAATAGGGTGAACCAACCGGACTGGTCTTCATAAAGTTCAGAGTTGAATCCTATAGAAAACCTCAGGGTAGAGTTTGAACGCTACCGTCATAATTCTGTGAAAGAACTTGCTTGTCTTTCTCTAAGCCGAGTGGAAGAAAACACGACTGTTCATCATCCAAACACTTATGGTAAGCATACCCTGGTGGGTCAAGGCTATAATTACCTCAGATGGATGCTCGACCATTTGCTGAATATGAATAAATTTGTTTATCTCTTTTGTCACAGGTGTCCAATTTGTTATTGGTATACAGGGTATGTAACAAACGATGACGCTAATATCACAGTAAAAATTGGGCAAGAACTCAATTTGAGCTTTATCATCTGTATGTTTTTTCATGATTATGTCTGCATCAGTATTTATAAATGCTATAGATTTTAGTACTATGAATAAAGATGATGAAACTTAAATAATATTTGGTGGAATCATAACTTTTAAAATGAAATTCGTTTTTGAATCTTCGATGTGAACGCAGGCAATCAAATTACTCTAATTCATACAAAATTTTAGTTTCTATGCTATCTTGAAGATTATTGAGTTAATTTAAATATCTGAGAGTAATTTTAATGGATGAAAACTAATATCCAAGGCGATGATTATATTAAATGTCCTATTACTCAGATCCGAGACAAAGAACTTCCTTCATTTTTTATTTTAATCCTGGAGAATCATTATAATTGCTCTTTAATCTGCTAAAAGCCAGAACTCTCAAAGGAAAATAATAATGTCATCAACCAGATGAACTAATAAGGAAAACTATTTTCTTCAGTCGAAAATATTAAAATGTTACTTTTGTGCTATAATTAAAGTTAATTTTATTCGTACAAAGAGGTATAAAGCCCAAAATGTTTCTGAGAAAACATTTAATTCAAGGCAAAGGCTGCATCAAACTCGAAAAAAAATGCTATTTTTTATCATTATTTTAGCTTTTTCAGGGAATTAGGAGCGTAAATTTCAGTCTATATATTTAAATTAACCTTTATTCAAAATTCAGACAGAATTCTGAGTCCTACAATTATTTTATCAATATTTCCATGATTTCAAAAATCAGAATACTTAATTTTTCCTTTTTAAAAGAAGAAGAATTAAAGTTGAAGACTAAATATGTTCAATATAAACTATATCTAATTTTTTTTTAACTAAGTTTTTATTTGTATTTATATTTTGTCATATTATTAGGTTTGAATGATAAATGAAATTATAGTCAATTTATCCCACACTAATACATTCAAATTATAAACAGGATAAGTAAGTTTTATCCTAGTCTGAATACAACTAATAACATTGCAACATTTCACCTTGTAGAATCGATGATCTACTGATTGGATCTTATTACAGTGATTCCAATTTCTTTGGGGTATGCTATACTATCAACAGTCGATGGTCACAACCAGATAAAGTATTAGAAAAAATTAAGAGATCTGACAGTAAGTAACATATTCGTTAACTCTTACTAAAAGTATAAAAATAATTAACAAAACTGTACATTTTATTTAAATATATATACATGTTATTGTTATGCATACTGACGAATCTGTCATTGCCGCAGATTAGATCTCTCAATATCGAAATAAAAGGGCTTTCACATTAAACATTTACACAAAAGGTACATAATTTCTTAAAGTAAATTTGGATTAGGATTGCCTTTGATGAAATCTTTGCAAGGTATTTTTCTATTTGGTATATTTCCCTTTGGCGTAAATTTGCGCTTGTGTGGCTAATAGTCCTCCTCTCCAGAGTTAAAATACGCGGAATGTGCATCTTTTGGAACGGAATTAATGTCAAGAACGTATAATCGTCATTATCTCTTCTTAAGAAATATATTTCATTATTCACGTACAATAGGGTATTGTTTGTTTTCGTGGCAAGCATAAATTTTTGTTGTGTAATTAAAAATTAATTTTTGAATTTCATCAAATCATACAGTCCATTTAATTTAACACCCTTTTGTTATATTCTATTTTGCTAATCCAACATAAATTGCTACTACATACAAAGTACGTTTGAAAGGTATGGTAAATGGATGCTTATGTCAAAAGCAACGTGATTTCGAAATGTGGCCAAGAGCATGCGCAGGAGAGACTAATAAAGCGATAGTTAGTACCAAGAAGGGCAAGAACTATTGTAGATTACTCTAGTATGGACAATTGAAAAGTGTGTGGTCGGAATTTCACGTCAAATTTAAATGGAGCAACAGATAAACATTGAACTGTTACAAATTGGGAAAAATAGCCTCAGAAACGTATGAATGTGAGTTTAAATGCATGGAACATACACAGTGATCAGAAAATGCGCGACTCGTTTTAACATTTTAGGGAGGCAAAGATGCAAGTTGTTCCTCAACAATATAAAGACTGACATTATTGAGTGGGTGCAACAGATGCTATTGAAAAATTCCCAACAGTCTCTAAGACTGATGCGGAAGAAATTGGGTATCAGCACATATATATATAGACAGCGTTATGACATTCACCAAGATTTGAGCAAGCGCAAGATATGTTCCCCTTCCATATCGCACTCGTTAACTGACAAAAAGTAAAAAACACGCTCGAAAACTTCTTGACAGTTCATTGACAAATGTGATCAAGATGACAGCTTTTGCTACCAGTACGATCCAGAATCGAAGTGGTTAAAAATGGTCCTGGCTTCCCCGCACCTCTAAAACAGCCACTTACAGAAGTCCAGAATCAAGTCCCTCTTGACGGCACTGACATGATCCTCCAAGAATTAGTCCTGGAAAGGCCTGCCGTCAACACCAAATTCTACGATGTTCTGAAGTGTTCTCTGCTGCAGATTTAATGTGTTTACCCACGGATGTACAAAAGTTGAAAATGGAGTCTATTGCATGAAAACGCGAGCCTGCTTACTGCGATTTCTATACGTAACTTTTTGACTCAACACCATGTAATTCTTCTTGCACCGCCATTTTGCTCATCTAATCTGGTGCATTGACATGATCCTCCAAGAATTTGTCCTGGAAAGGTTTGCCGTCTACACCAAATTCTACGATTTTCTGAACTGTTCTCTGCAGCGCATTCTATGTGTTTACTCAACACTATGTAACTTATTTCACCGCCTCTTTACTCCCCTGATCTGGTCTCAACAGACTTTTTGTCCCCTCACTTAAAAAGAATCCTCCACGCCACACTTTTTACAGATTTACTAGACATCCAACGGCATGTGGCATCTATGCTTCAATGAATTCGTAAAGTGGGCTTCGTTGAGTGATTCCGGCAGCATTATCAACAATATCAAAGTGTCTTTTAAGCTACTTTGAAGTTGATTAATGATTTTTGTTTCCATGTTTTTTAATTTATTTTATACTTCTCTTCACCGAACTCTATGGATACACCTTGTATATTATATAGAGAACATACATATATTTAAGATAATTTATCTTACAGAAAACTCATTATCTTTTGTAGTTTACCACAAGCAGATTTTATTTGCCGTATGAAACAGTCATTTTAATCATTATATTAATAAACACTATCAGCAGAATTAACTAGAACAGTTTAATAAAATTAAAATCAAGAGTTCTAATGTTCAAAAACATTTTAAAATCTCATAAACAATTAAATAAACATGGATAAGCAATTTTATTTTTCTCATATAAAAATTATGTTAATTTTTTAAAATCAGTTTAACCTATGGAAAATGCTAAAAATTATTAAAGAACTTTGATAATTTCATTTTATTAATGTTCAAAAACATTTTAAAATCTCATAAACAATTAAATAAACATGGATAAGCAATTTTATTTTTCTCATATAAAAATTATGTTAATTTTTTAAAATCAGTTTAACCTATGGAAAATGCTAAAAATTATTAAAGAACTTTGATAATTTCATTTTATTTCCTAATCCTAATACATCTATTTCATATGTCTATGTAATGCATTTTTCTCATTCTTTGTACAGAAATAGAAATCGAGTTTTTTGTAAACATCACTGATCGAAATACAAATGTATCCATGGACACGATAACATTGCCTAAATATAATTATCCTTCATCAGTGGTTATACAACTAGGTCTGCATCATAATGAT
This sequence comes from Trichonephila inaurata madagascariensis, assembly GCA_019973955.1. Lineage (NCBI taxonomy): Eukaryota > Metazoa > Arthropoda > Arachnida > Araneae > Nephilidae > Trichonephila > Trichonephila inaurata. Next base: position 49,815 of record BMAV01004048.1, read on the forward strand.
GCCTCATTGAGCCCTCATCGTAATGGCGTTGAACTTTTAGGAGGAAAAGAATACCAAATAACTCTGAAACAGGTATGTTCAGTTTTTTTTTAAATAAGTTATATGTGATTGAATTATTAAAATGAATAAACAATCAACAGATTACATATTAACGTGGAGTTGAAACTATCTCAAGTTTATAATTCTCCTCCACATATTTTTATTACAAAATTAAATACAGTAACTCTTCTTTATAAAGTAAAACTCCCACCCTGGATCAAATATTTACAATGTTACAGTTTTTTTTAGCGCATGTCTTGGTGATGTACTGAAGAGCAAAAAGTAATGGATAGCAATATGCAAATAAACAAGTGGGATTACAAGTGGATTTTATTTGCACTCAAGTGACTAATGTGAAAGTTTTTCTGGGGTTATATAAGCCAAACGTAAGAAATTAATCGACTTTTAACACAAATTCCCATTAGGATTTAGACGCATGGGGTATTTTAAAACGGAAATTGTTAAAAAATTCAATGTTTCTTGGGGCTCAGTGGACACCAAGAATTTCAGGTATTACTTCCCCCCGTGGGCAACGCTGAAGCTAACTGTATCTTTTTAATGACCGAGACGGCGATATCAGCGTAGAGTCGCTGCTACCAGACAAACAACACTGTGGGCGTCAAATAACAACAACAATCAACGAAAAACGTGCGAAATAATTTGTAATGAACGCGATGTCACGTTTATTGATGTTTAGGGTTAGCAGAAAGATCAGTGATAATTGAAACAATCCTAATTTATTGGTATTTCACTTAAATTAACAACCCAGGGTAAGAAATGCACATTTCTACTAAGTAAAGGAGCAATTACACGGTAAAAAGGATACTTAATATTTGATTATAATTCAATTTACTCTTGGAACACTTTGGAAGTCTACAGTCTAAATTATCATAATTCCGTTCTTAGCTGTTCGACCTCCGGTCGTTATGATTAAATTCTATCTTATTGACTAAATCGTCAGTTAGCAATCTTTGATCATTCAGCAATTACTCGTCGACAAACTCTCGACTAGTTCTCAACTACTTTCCACTTACTACTAACTTCTAACTACTAACCTCGCGTACCTAAATGTGCATGCTTTAATATAACTCTACATTTTCATAAACCGAGTCTTCTTCTTCGGGAGCAAGTTTTCAATAGAAAAGCATTTAAAAGAAAGAAATTTACCCCAAGAGTATTAGTGAGAAGTTCGCGGATAGACCCATTCCAACTTGTCCATGAAAACAATGCAGTGAAATTTGGTGTTGATGAGATATCGCAGCAAAAGACGACTATAAAGCTTTCATTTAAAACACTCCGCCTGCTGCAGCGTGCCTTCTAGATTCATAAACATTACGATTGAATCCCAGATCATTGGAAAAATATATCTTAGTTGGTGGAGTCAGGATTCTAATTGTGTGGTAAGACAAGGTTCAAATGTAGTAAAAGTCTCAAATGGTCATGGAACCGAGTTATCAATGAGAAATATATAAACTTTTAGCTGTACCATAATGGTGAGAACTGTTTCTACATAGCATGTGAATTAGATCTTTTGGTCAAATTGAGCTAGTCCTTTAATCTTTGACTGAATATGGTTACGTTCAGCTCCTTTGAGACCATTTGCAGTATTTGATGAGCTTCATGACTCAAATAAAGATGGAATTTTCAGTTGGGAAAAGGCGCCATGACACCGTGCAAAAAACATTCGTATTTGGTTTGAGAAATTTCGAAAGTGATTTGGCACCCTAGATCACCAGACAGGAATCCCATTGAACAAATATGGGGCTTGACAGAAAAGTCAGTTTTTGCATAAAATCCTACATTGATAATTCTTTCGCAATTCGGTTGTAGAGATAGTAAGACTGAAAATATCTTTAGGGGTTAACATCGAGTTACTGTCTTCGACGGCAGAAGGAGGATCCGCATGATGTTAAAGGCATGCCATGACTTTTGGCACTTCAGTTTGCAATTCTCCTGAGTGAATATTTTAAGATTTGATGAGAATTTTTCGTTTTGTTAGTATTTTGAAAGGTAATTATATTAATATATGACGATGCATATTTACTATACTGGTCCGGATTAAAGACAGAACAATTATAACTAAATTAATTTTTATTCTTACTTCAGTTATTAATGTATTTATTTTCATATTTTGAAATTTAAAAAAAAGGGGAAAGGTTAAAAATTAGATGATTTTAAAAGAGAACAATTTATATTCCAGTTATCACAATTGTTTAAAAAAATATTTTAATTAGTTTCAATCAAAAGTCAAAATGCAGTAATTAAATCTACAATTATTTGTAACTAATCGAGTTGTACTTCATTTCAATATATAGGAGAAAAAGCATTTACTTCCGTCACCGTACCAAACCAACTGCACAGATTACAAGACGACTTGGAGAGACAGAGGAGGTGTTGGGCCTTTAAACGCAATCGTAAGTTCTTAATCTTCGGCCTAATTATCAGATTGCGCAACTCCATAAAAGGAACTAATTTGATATAGGAGAGTACTACACTCCAAGCAGCAGTTGCTGTCGAGTTACATGGAGTCCAAGATGGCGGTCTAGCGGTAGATAAATGTTAGGAAGATAATTGTAAAGAACTGTTTTGAAATATATTTCAAATGAAAAAAGGAATAGATTAATAATAACCAGTATCAATCAATAATGAATATCAATATAATATAATAAAATTATATAAAATAATAATAACATTATGTAGTATATTATTATTATCATATAATATAATTTAAGAATAATTATGATATATGATAATATTCATATAGTTTTTATATAAAAATATTAACATATATATTAATATTTTATATAGTTTATATATATTTAATAATATATATATATATATATATATATATAGGTCAATTCTCTACTAACAAGAGATCACATCCAAACAATAACACTCGACAAACACATAGACAGCAGGAAAATCACACAATGAAGGACAAAAGAGTAATCGAGATAATAAATATAAAATGGATGCTGCAGTGCTATGAACATTACTGACTTAGGACAGTTATTATATAAAAATTAAATTATATAAAAGTGGGGTTGAACATGTTTTTTGGCCAGCCAACCTTCCCCCTTTTTTTGTAAATAACGCTGAGCAAAAACCAATAGGAAATAATGGATAGAAATATCTAAATCCATTACAATATAGAGGTAACTTACCTAAAAATTGCACTTACAAATGCAAAGCCCGCGCTAAATCTGAGTGGAAACATTCAATTTGTTGCCAGATTCTATACCCTAATACAGATTTAAAACAAAAGAGTGGCTGAAATGTAGCACTTAACAAAAGATTAAAAATGGAAATAAAAATTAATAATAGTTGCATATTATAGCATAACTATAATAATTACATAATATGTATTACAATTAAGAATGAATTTCAATTAATAAGTTCAGATAACTTGCAATATTCCAAAAACTGCGAGTTCCTTCAATGAGTTTCATTGAACAAGGAATGTTAAAAAAGCATTATTAAAAAGTAAAATAAATTAGACATGTGCGATTTATAGCAATAATTAAAAGCACAGCGCTCATTCTTTAAAAAAAAAAATATCCTGGTAGTCACTAATGATATTAGAAATATCCATATTCGAAAATAGATCAAAATAAAACAAAAGACTGAAATAGTAGCTTGAAGAAGAAATGCAGTGAAAATGGTTATATTTTTAAAGAAATCGAATTAAAATCGTCTGAAATTAATTGGCTTGCCCTGCAAAAAACGAAAAAAAATTAACTCTAATATACCTTATCCCCATGGCAACCACATTTCCACGCTATAAAAATATCATGGTACCCATATTGTAATGTTATCGCCCATTTTAGCGAACATAAACAACAACTTAGCGTGTAGCTCTCCTATATCAAAACACTCCAGAAGGGAGTTACGCATTCTGGTAACTAGGCTTGCGTTATATTATTAAACATTTATTTCCAATGGAAAAGTTCAATGAATAATTAAGTTCTTCTAAGCAAAAAAGTACCTTTTATAAAGCTTTTTATTTTTAGCAATAATTTTTGCTAACGGATGTACGAAAGGTAAGTCAAACGTTATTGGCACTTTTGTTGTACAATTTATTCAAAGAAAATTTAATATCGAGCATTTTTCGTCCTAAAAAAAGTTAGTATCACCTGCCCATTCGAGACAGTACTGAATGCTCCAGGTTTTTCGTTCCATGCTCTGGCATTTCGAATTGGTTATGATAAAGCCATACTTCATCGTTGGTCATTATTCTGTACAAAAGTGTTCTTTTAAGGCTACACAGTACTCTACTAATTTCAAAAATACTATTTTTCTTTTCTTTTTTGGTTTATATCATTGGGAAACTTTCCACTAAATTTAAATCTGAGAACAAATGAGTTTTTAAGATATTTGAAGTTTTCTGAGGTTAGGTTTTGGTTTCATTTTAAAGCTTTTCTCCATTCTTCAATTTTGAATTAATTAAAAATATTTTTGAGCACAATCAACTCTTTCAGTGTGAAATGGTTATTAATTTCAATTTTCCTTACTAAAACCATTTCTTGTTTGATTACGTTTTGAGTTTTTTGAGTTCTCTTTGTTACTTAATTAAGACTGATTTCAAAGCCAATTTTTTTTTTTAAAAAATAATTTATATAATTTAGAAGCTTTACCATTAATTTTTTCCTGTTGAGAAAATGCCATGATCAAAACGTACTCATGTTGTTATGAGAAATAAATATTTCGAAGAGAAGGAATACTACTGAAAATGATCCATCTAAAAATTAGTCCTCAGTTGATATTACAATCAGACTCCCGAATATAAGTATTAAGAATTCAAGTATTGCAGATAAAACTGAATATTTTCTTGATGTACCAAACTACTTTATATTTAACATATTGTAGTACTATTTTTTAGTATTTTAAAGTCGTACAACAAAAGCTAAAACTTTCTAAACTGCCCGATTTAAAATTGAAAAATATTAAATTTTATGAATTATTTAGCTTAATTTAGTATCATTATTATTGTACCCATAAATGTTTTGTGTTTCAAAAGTTTTGTGAAAATATTATATTAAGATTAAGCTGAATTAACTGCCGTTGTAACAAATGCTATCAATATTATGCAAAAATATATTTGAATTAAAAATTTATTTTCAGTCATATTTAATTAAAGTAGTGTCTTAATGTAGAACTCTTAAGTTGGAAAATAAAATATTAAAAAGTAGAGGTTTACAGGCCTCATAAGTTTTTGTTTTATGCCTTTACAAACATTAAATGCGTTTTTCTCAGACTTTTAATTTAGGAGAGATAATTGTTCTCTAATCTGCGTAAGGGTTTTTTTGTTCAAGATAGAGACAAATTTTTTAGTATATACTCCCAAACGTATGTTCTATAATATTTAGTATGGATTTAGGTCTGAGGTTATTTTATTAAAATGCTACAGTGAATATTTAAAAAAAATTCGGGTTTTTCCCAGGTTTAGCTAGAAAAATAATTATTAAACATCAACAAGGGAACAGATTTTCAAATCCATAATAACTTTTGTTCCCAATAATCTAAGAGACAAAATGACTAAAAGATTTTTAAAAAATTTAGCAATTTTTAAAGGTTTTAAAAAACTTCAAAAATTCTTAATTTTCTTAAATTGTAAAATAATGGTTGGTCAAACTGACTTTTTACTTTCAGCATCAACTTAATTATATAATCTGAATATAAAACAAAAATTTTTTACTGTTACTGTCGCCAAAAACTGGTTTGGAAAAAGGATACTGTGTAGTCTTAAAATGAGAAAGAAGCGGAAGATATCCAAACATTTACCTTTGTGTTTCTGCGTTTAACACTCTTTACAAAATCGAATTCCATCATCGATTATTTGATAGATAAAACTATGATTTGATGCTCAGAGATGCTGGATTAACACCTTAAGCCAGCGTTTCTCAAACTGTGGGAAGCGCTCCCCTGGGGGCGTGGTAACTCTACGAGGGGGGCGCGAACATATGAAAAAGTAAAAAACAAAAGATTATTTAAAACTATATTAATTTACTGAAAGTAACAAACAAAATATATTCTGACATAATTAAAAATAAAATACACATTTACACTGATATAACACACTTATAAATATATCAGTGCTACACAATGTATTTTATAATTAATTTAACAATCCTAAATTAAGAAAAAGTTTATTAATTACCAGTGACCCCATGGGCTTATCATACGTATAATTAAAAACAAAAGTTAACATTTATTTTGATAATTTATCCGATTTATAATTTTTCCCTTAACTGCCGATTAAAAGTTAAGTGATTCGCTTCCCAATGCCAGCCGTTTTCCACGTAGGCACGCGTATGTGATGTATTCGGGGGAAGGAATAAAGAAGAGCAAATAATTTGAAATAAGTAAATCCTCGCAAACACTGCCAAGGTCCTTTTATTGTATTCCAAGGCCTTCGGAATAATTCTATGGATAGCACTGCACAGAAAAGATCATACTTCGGAAAGACGTATGTATAAGTCCGAGGAAATAAACGCTTTGGCTTAGCGAGACGTTTATATACGCCGAGGTTGCTTAAGTGGTTAAAGTCGCTTTGCAGTTTCAGAGTCAAAGTATAGTATAAATGAATTCAATACATAGTTGTTATATGAGGGGGGTGCGATAAAAATTATGATTGAATATTGGGTCGCGAATATTGCAACTTTGAGAAGCACTGTCTTAAGCGGTCATTTTTTTAATTCAAAATGCTTAAAAAAAGAGGGTACATTTTTTTATTATTTATAACTAAACGCCATACGAATTCTCACCTTCACCACAAAAAAATACCAGACGAAAAGCAAAAGAATTAAAAATTAGCGCAAATCAACGAAAGAATGAAAATATCAGAGTAAGTGTTGAAATGTTTGAAAACAGTAGCACCGGTTGTCCATAGTTAAACGTGAAATATGCGAGCAGTCTGTAGCAAAAACTATCCAGCAGAATTGCACGAAAATTGGGTATTGGCAGAATAAAAGGATGGGAATTTTATCGAGGAAAAAATATATATAACAAAGAGTTTCATAAAACACCGCTATATGGCGTTGTGTAATGGAAACTATTGGCACATGGAAGTGTTGTAACCATAGTAATCCTGTGAACCCGCAGCATCTCGTGAGGAATATGCGAGACGTGAATCGCAGTCATGCTCGTTTCCAAGTCCAAGATGATGACGTTGACTCTCCAGGAACTGGTTTTACTGGTGAAAATGTTTTATCAAAACGGATAATCAGCTACCGAAACTTTGCGGAAATTTCGGTCTTTGAAACGGCTACGACAGCTTGCCCTCTTAGATACCCTGACTTTATAATCCTTGTGACTTTTGGCTGTGGGGATACCTAAAGTACATGACCTACCGTAATCCCATCACATCTCTATACAACATTAAAGAAAACACAGAACGCCATGTGTGTAAAATTCCCCAGTTCATGCTGTTTCAACATTCGAACAAGCGTTTCTACGCTTCAAGATGTTAGCAAACAATGGTGAACAGCATATCAAGCATGTTTTGTATCTCCTTAAAGCTATGATACGCCACCTAGGGGTAGTTTTTCAAACTCGGTTTTTTTTTTTTGTTGTTGATTTTTTTATCTATAAAACTCCCATCATTTCATTCTGCCATTACCCAATTTTCATGAAATTCCGCTGTATAGTTTTTGCTACAGACTGCTCATAAATTTCAAGTTTAATTATAGACACCAGGTATATTTTAACTAGGCTACGTGTAGGGGCCATATTTTTAGCTTAGTGTAATTAAAATAAAGGACATTTACCTTGAACACTTTTATTTCAGATGGCGGTAGAAGAATGCAAATACAATCAGAGTCTTGAAGAATTTGGCTGTGTTCCTTTCTCGGTGGATTATCCTCATAACGATTCTATATGCAAACTGCCCGATCCTTTTCGTAAGTATAATAACTTAAACTATCCTTGTAATGTATGTGTTGCAGTTATCTACATAAAACTTTTCACTGTCAGTTTTGAATTTAAAAATATTTTCAGCTATTATTTCTTTACAAAATAAATGTTTCCAATGAGATCACAATGGTCTAAAGAAAAACAAACTTGGATAAAAGTATGAAGTTAGCGACTCGAGAGTCGGTCATTTGAAACTCTAGGGTTCGAAATGTGTCTTGAAGAAATTGAGAAATACATTGAATAATTTCAAAACAAACTACTTTTGAGAAATATACAGCAAATTTTCGTTCTCTATACTTGATTATTAGAAATTTTTTAACTTTTATACTACGTTTTTGTTTCTTATTTTTTAAGAATTGAAATGTTTTGATGTTATAATTTTTTAATACAAATTTTATGCCAATTGAAATTTTGAATCTTGAGTCCTTTACAACAGAAATTCTCCTACCTGAATTTTAAAATTTATCATTTAGTGTTACAAAAAATATAGCTAAATACATAAAACATTTGTAATGGAAAAAAAGGAATAGCTATGTATGAGAAAAATAACCATATTTTAAAATATACTACTGTGGCAATTAAATAACCGGATTATCTTAAAAATTAGTTTTATTGAAAACAATGCATAGATGCCTTTCAATTCCCTTCCTTATGTATAAATAGCTCCATACTAGTTTTCCACTGTTCAAAGTAGTGCTTTGGCTCATTAGGTATCTCCATCTTCAATAAGTCTGCCATTTTTGCCATCACCTCTTCTACAGACTGAAAATGGGCTCCCATCAATGCATTTTTCACTTTAAAAAACAGGCGGAAGTTGTAAGGGGCGAGATCTGGTGAGTACGGTAGATGGTCATGCACTGTAATGCGTTTGTCCACCAAGAAATGTTATACAATATGCCCCGGGGCGTTGTCTTGGTTCAAAATCTACGTATTGTTGCTCTGCAGATCTGGCCTTTTATACCTCACTCTTTCTCTAAGCTTTCTCAGAACCAAAATGTAGTAATGCTGTTTTACTGTTTGACCTAGAAGTACCCCCTTGAGATGCCATTAATATCGAACGAAAACGATGAGCATGACCGGTTCTTGATGTCATAGATCAACCAGAACGTTCATTATCTTCAACAACTGATCTTCCAAAAACCGTTTGTGCCATATAAAAATCTAACAATGTGACTTGCAATTACCTCCAAACACCTCTTTTCACAAATTTAAAAAAAATAGTTGGAGTTTTTTTAATTTCATGAGGAATTACTAATTTATGTGTAGCTCTATTTTTAAGTTTATCATGATCGCGGCACTTTGACACGACACTGCCTTTTCTCAAACAAGGATGAAAAACAAACTAAACAAGTTATAAGAGGCTGGCTGAAGACCTCCAGCCTTTTCGTAATTTCTATATTCTCTCTTTTTGGCAGGATATTGTTACATTCTTTAGAATAAAAGGGGGAACATTTTCACTTCCCCAGGCTAGCATGCTGTTGTATTTTCATTTCCCCAGGATAGCATGCTGTTGTATTTTCACTTCCCCAGGCTAGCATGCTGTTGTATTTTCATTTCCCCAGGATAGCATGCTGTTGTATTTTCATTTCCCAGGATAGCATGCTGTTGTATTTTCACTTCCCCAGGCTAGCATGCTGTTGTATTTTCATTTCCCCAGGATAGCATGCTGTTGTTATCTTACTGCTATTTTAATGCTGTTATTTTTGGATACATGTTTTTTTTTGCATTATTCTTAATTTTCTTCTTTTTATCAGCAATTTGTAAGTCTGAAAGGGGGGAGATGATAAGAGGCTGGCTGGCTGAAGACCCCGTCCTTTTGGTAATTTCTATAATCTCCCTTTTTGGCAGGATGTTGTTATATTCTTTCGAATTGGAGCGCGTCTCTACACCCCTAGGTCGACGGACTCATAAATTTATTCAAAATTGTAACTTTGCTCTCTAGGGTTTAGCCAATAGGAGGCGCTAACAAGAGGGTTATTTGAGGTTATCAGGCCGGCTTTAAAAAGTGGTGCGTGACAATTTTTGACAGACCTCTTTGTTTCTTAATTGAAGTTGAAGAGGTAACTAAATTTAACTCTTAGCAAAATGGACTCTGTGGACCCCGTAGAAATGTCCAGCCAATTCAGCTTTCTCCAACCTCTCCCGTTTCAGATCACTGAAACATATAAAGCTAAGTGTATTTTATTTAATTAACTCTTTATGTAATTAGAATGTTTAAATTTAACCTACCTATAAAATAAATTTATTTCTTAATTTAAAACGGAGTTTGTAAACTTGAGTTAATTTCTTGTCTCTCAGTCCATGATGCGATCTAAATTTGAGGAACTAAGAACCTCGGGAAATACTAGTTTATATCGAAACGAAATAGTACGCTCTAGATTCGCATCACTATATAGAGGGATGGAATAATGTGCTACCAGCTCCAGAAGGATCAAGGTCAACGATATTCCATTCCCACTCCTTCACACTAAACCTAACAGCTAGGGCATGTGAAATCCAGAAATTCAATTGTCACACCTTGTAATAATAAAATAAATCAGTATCGTCTTTTTCAACAATGTTACAAAGAATTTCAAAAAGAAGAATGTCATCGAATATTGTAAAAATCACTGAGCAGCTGAGACATTAGCTCAGAATTCTTTATTCAGAGAACACTGAAAATGTATCAAGAACAAATATAAGGAATGGTAAAAGATTAAGAAGAGTTAATGTTACAGAAACTTTACTAATAATATTTCTAGAAATTACTTTACCGATAATAACATCATATGGAGTAAAATATTACATATATGATTAAGTTTTCAAAGGCAGTATTTGGAATTTTTGAATTATAAATTTATTTTAAAATCGCAAAAGAGACGGCAATTTAATGATCTGAGTAGGGATTCTTCAAAACCATAAATAGTTCTTCCTTCGTAGTCTGGGATTGAGGCAAAGCATGTAGAAGATATCTTGGCATAATGTTTCACCATTTTTCACGACAAATAAATCGCATTTTTAGAGGATAATAATGCAATGATATCCAATACATAAGATCAGAAACGTTCTGTTGAATTTTTTGGTCATCAAGACCACCTGAAATAACACCTAAGGATTTTGTATGAGACTTGCTTGAAATGTGTGCAACTTTTCTCTGTGACTTTTGGCAGAACCATTAAGATTTATGAATGAGTACGGAACCCATACAGGATTGTATCAAGGCTTAATTCAATGTTCTTAGATATGAGTTTCCCGCTGTGGTATATATATATATATATTTTTTTTTTCAAAATTTCGCAAGTTACCTATATGACTTTGAATCCGAATTCTAGTGTTTTGCTTAGATTTAATATCCAAATATTTTTTAAATAGCTAATTTAGCCTTAAATATTAATATATTGTGAGATGCATCATGTATTTAGAATAATAGCATTTTCATTTTGTTACCTTTCTAGCTCACTTTTGAATATTGATATCTAATATGTATAGTAACTTATTTAAATCAAAATAAAATGCAAATGTTTAAATTGAAAGATATCAAATACTCTTTTCTGATGAAAATGTTTTAATTTGTTAGATATGTCTCAAATTACAGTCCAGTGTGAAGAGCTTCTCAAGAGATATAGTCAGCCATGCGAGTAAGTAAAGAAGTCTTTTCCCAAAAGAAATTCCTACTCTCAAATAACACTTTGTAAGACAAAATTTACAGAGACAAGATGGAATTATGCGAATGGTAAATCGGTACATGCGATGCACGTGTATTGAAACGAAATCATACGGTTTGAACATTTTGCTCAGAAAATACTGCTGCAAAAGCAATTATTAATGAGTTAGCTTACCTCTGACTCGGTTTCAAATTGTAATTCATCTGGTCATTAATCTGTAGAAATACTGATTGTCCTCCTGAGGTATTGTGCTTGCCCTGCGTGTTCCAATCTGGATGTTAGATTGGTGAAAATCCGGGGTAGTTGGAGATGGTTACTCATTACAGTTAAAATGTGTTCCGTTGGGAACAGATACAGAGAAGTGAAGAAGAAACACGAAAGTGTGCACAGTAGAAAGGGATGCCAAGCGTGGCCATACACTACTCTGTAGAAATGTAAGTGCAGTGGTTCGTGAAAGGAAGAGCAACACTACGGAACATATATTCGTGCAATATACCACCGATCTATTAGAGAATTATGGATTATAACCAAAGAAATACTATTATCAAATGAAGTATATATAGTACCTTATACCAGTGTTTCTCAAACTGTGGGACGCGCCCCCCTTGGGGGGCATAACAACTCTTCAAGGGGGCGCGAGCCTATTGAAAAGTTGAGAACAAAAGATTATTTAAATAATTATTAATTTACTGAAAGTAAACAAACAAAATACATTCTGACATAATAAAAAATAAAATACACATTTACACTGATATATTACACTTATAAATATATCAGTGCTACACGATGTATTTTATATAATAAATTTAACAATTCTAAGTTAAAAACAAGTTTATTAATTACCAGTCACCCTAGGGGTTTGTCATATACATAATTTATAACAAAAATTAACACTTATCTTGATAATTTTTGTACGGTTTATAATTAAACATTGACTGACGATCATGAATTTCGCGATTCGCTTCCCAATGCCAACCGTTTTCCACGTCGGCACGCGTATGTGATGTATTGGGGAGAGGGGAGGAATAAAGGAGCAAAAATAATCTGGAATAAGTAAATCCTTCGCCAACATTGTGAAGGTCCTTTTATTGCATTCTAAAGTCTTGGAATAATCTTACGGGTAGCATTGCACAGAAAAAATCGTACTTCGAAAAGACTTATATATACGTCTGGAGAAATAAAAGCTTTGGCTTAGCGAGACGTTTATATACACGGGGAGTGCTTAATAGGTTAAAGTCATATCGTAGTTTTAGCGTCAAAGTATAGTATTATTGAATTCAATACATTGTTATTGTATGGGGGCGCGATGAAAATAATGATTGAATATTGGGTCGCGAGTATTGCAACTTTGAGAAACACTGCCTTATACCATAATTCCTGGTTTTCTCTCTGTATGGCGGATGACAATCAGATGAGTCCACCACCACTCTCTTGGATATCTCTCGTTTTCTCTGTTCATTGCAGCCCATTTCAAAAGGAGACTCATCATTGACAGCAATTCTACTCTAGTCCGTGATATTCCAAGTCACATATGTCTGGTACTATTGTAAACGTTAGTGGTGGTATGCTGGGGTGAAGGGTATCTGGTGTAATGAAATTCTTACCTCAGCCACAATTCGTTGAGTGTCCTGTCGATAAACATCCCAATAATTAGTGTCCTGTTTACAGGTCTGATCGTTAAGAATGCATCAAGGATTGTGAGCGTTGAACGGATATGTATGTTAAGCAGCTGCACTATTGACGTCGCTGTTAAGGCCGGATCACTCTTGTGAAAGGCTGCGCTAGGACGACATTGACATGCTCGAGAGGGAGTCCAAGTGAATCTGAAAGTCAATCGGAGAGAGAATCCGTCGTAGTGTGTTAGGGCGTCGTAGAGCATTGAAGCTTGTTGAAACGTCTCTGAAATGTCGTAGAGTATATGGGTTCTCTCTTTTGGTGTATATATAAAGGTGGAATACGTCACTCCCACAAAAGCGACACGTGAGGCGATATTTCTATTTGGGCGTAGCCGGGATTACTATCTGGTCATTGGTCCTTGTCACTCCACACGCGGTGGATTTTGAAGCCAGACATTGGCGTGAGAACTGTCCTCTCTGAACCTCTATTTCGGCTGGATAAAGGAAGGTCAAAGGTTGACTGTCTTTATCAGATAAGCGTCGGAGTGTCCGATCTTGGATACTTTCCCACTCAAAACTACGTGACCGTTGAGACCTTTTTTTGTTCTCTAACAAGAAATTGGTCATTCGGTGGACACCACCGCAGTTACTCTGTGCTCGTGTTTTGTCGTCCCTCTCAGCTAACTGCCATTTTCTTAATGACTGTACGGCCACATTCGTATAGAAGTTATGTCTTAAGATCGAAATGTTTCCTATTTTATACATCATTCAAATAGTTACAATACGCTGAAGCTTAAGATAATCAGCCATCGGCCGCCAAAAGTTACTGATTTACGTATTCTATCATAAGGTATGTATAAACACAATTTTTTCTGATCGAATAACTCCTTCTTGGTACGTCGAATTTTATATCATTGTGGCATATTTATTTATGTCATTGTGTGCATTTATTAAAAAAGCTTGAAGTTCTTATTTTATATATAGTCACAATGTTATATAATTAAAATAAATATTATAATTGCAACTATTAATTATATATTACTAATGTTGAAAACAGTAATCAATGTATCTTGTCAAAGTAAAATCCATTCAAAGTATTTTATTAAAAATTATAGAAATAAATACGATTTGCTTCGATTATTAAGACATCAATTCATTGACATTAACAAGAATCTATTTTGTAGAAAATATTCTGAAGAATTTGAAGTTTGTAATAACAAGAATGGTGTATTTGTTATATACAAAATAATATACAAGATATTTTCCTATAAAGAACAATGTGTTTACTCAATAATACTTCCTTCTGCAAATTCTCCCTTTAAAATACTATTCTAGAGACATTATAACGTTAACGTAATAACAGTGGATTACACAACATACATTTGAAACTTAAAATCTAAGCAATCACACACATACATTTAGTTATACTGTGCTTTGATTAGTTTTTTTTAAAAAATTGATCATTGTATTTTGTACTCCCAATTACGAAATAACTAAGACTCGAGTAGTAAACAATCACATAATTCAGATGATCCCTTTTGGATCGTAGCCAAATCGAGTTGAATTTCCGCCAAGGCTGTAACAATAAATATATAAAAGTTTTTTTTTGTGATTTTTATTAAAAGTTCTATTAAGTGTTGCGCAAATGTTGCAATAAAGCAACACGACACTCTATTGGTTATGAACCTCGTGATTTTGACCTTCAGCAACATGATTAGATAGCATTCAGCGAAATCTCATTCAAGCCATGTTCTATGGATTTTTTTTCGATGTATGTACCCTTAAAATAAATCTGAGGGAGTTGCACGTTAAAGTGGGTTATCAGGTTATTATATGGATTATGAAATTTGAGAGCCAGTTTAGGTATATCCTAGTCACTCGAAGTATTTCGAAATTACTACATCTGTCGCCAATATCCGAAGAGTTGCTAATTCTGTAACGTTAATAAGTAATTAATCAACTGATTAACACGCAACATATTGATCATTAATCCTTTCGACGGTGTCTCGCAAAATCAAGACTTGACTCCAAGACTGATTTTGGGGTCAAGTCTAGGTCACTTATCTTAATTAATCATAAACTTTCAAATGATACGCATTGCAAATACATTTTATTATAATCTTTTCAGCTAATATTTTTCTCAATAACCTTTAATACTATTTCTCTTTTTAGTTTTGTCAGTTATAAAATTAATTTGGAAGAAAAACCTGTTTTTATTGAGAAAATACTGGTAAGTATTATTCCAGATATATAAATATATATATAAATGATTTGACACGGATAGTTTTGCTTATACCTTAGGAAATGCAGGATTTTGGAATATTTTAGGATTTAGGTGTAAAAGTCGTGATACCCAGCGGGCTAGGGGTACATCTCTTCTTCATCTACGGGACCCATAGTTTGAGGGGAGAAAAGATTGACCACCAAACTCTTCCATAATAAAATTAGTTTATTATGATCTTAATTTATATTCAACCAAAACAACGTTAGTCTAGGAGACTTATGATCAGGAGTGATGAGACTTAAACTCTAATTCTAACAAATAGCACAATAAACCACCGAATCTATATTTATAGATGATTTCCTAACTTACTAGAATCCGCTCTAGTCTTAAAGCTTAATCTAAATTATCTTACCGCTATGCCACAGCGAACAGCTACAGTCCTTATATCGTCAAATTAATTCTAAATTCCACTTGATCCGGCAAACGGATAACCTTCCGGCTTCGAACTTCGCTTAGAACTAACTTTCCTAGCACTCTCCTAGAGAACTTCACTGGCACTATTAGACCTCCTCCTTAGAACTCACTATTAGAACTCCGGGAACTTTGGGAACTCCAAGCGAAAACAAAAGCTCCAATATATACACTTCCTAATCTACATAATCGCGTTCTCTTCTTGGGTTGGTTGGAAAGAATTGCCATTCTGGCTCCAAAGTTTTCCCAAGAGGTTTATTAATAGAAGTCACGATAAAGCCTCGTCACAAAGTATCATATAAAGAAATAAATTACGCAACAAAACATTAAAAAAGGAAAGAACTGAAAAAATAAATAACAGATTTCTTTATTCGTGAAAGAATTAAACTATTAAAAACGTACTGTATTTCAGCTTTAAATTACTTTTCAAATCTTCGAATACATTTTAATTTTATAATACTTTAGCAACAAACATAACAATATATATTTCAATAAAATTATGACGTTACTTTGACTTCAAATGACTAATAAATCAAAAGCATATATTCTTTTTTTCGAAAATTGTTTTATAAAATATTAAAAAAAAAAAAAATTAAGTCAATTCCTACTTAGGTCAACAAAAAAATGCCATCCATCTCTTGTAATGCTGGAAAAACAAATTTGGCTTTTAATACCTTGTATGGGATAATCAATGTATACGGTTGCCATTTATTGCCTTCATTCGAAGCAAATTTAGTTTTTCTCCCATAAAATTAATTACCGTAAAATCCGGCGTATAACGCGCACCTATACTTTCAAGTTACATTTTTTAATTTTTAGGTATGTTCACCGTATAACACGCACCCCGTTTTTAACGAAGAAATCTGAAATGATAGTATACAATATTCCTACGTTTTGAAAAAATTTATTCTAGATATTATTCCAGACTTTTGAAATAATAATGTATTTCTAGAACTAGAACTCTTTTACTTCATAAGGTATGTGATTTCTTTTAACAACAGTTTTTCGATATGTGTAGAAGTAAAAAAAAAATTATGCTCATTTCTTGTTATTTTTAAAGCTATCGTTTTTATACCCGGCGTATAACGCGCACACCTTATATTTCGATCTTATTTTTTGTGTTCCAAGTGCGCGTTCGTTATACGCCGGATTTTACGGTAATTAAATTTAATTAATGAATTAATATTTGAAAAATTGTATTAACATCAAGTGTCATCCACTGCAAGTTTAAAAAATGTATTTGAACTTGAGTGGAGGAATAAAAAGTACTTTATTAACGATTGAAAATTTGAACAAGATTATATATATATAGGGAGAGAGTGAACTAAAATAGTAGGAATTGAATAAATAAAATATTGTATAATTAAAATAGAAAATATATCAGTTATATTCTGAATAATTTTAGAAATTCTTAATATTCTACTTATTCTAAGAAGGAATAATTTTTAATAAAAAGAATTATTGAACAAAGAAGTGATTATATTATTGAATGTGATTTTTACAGGTTCTTCCTAATACCAGTCTGAAAGAAGTAAGTAATGTCATGCATCTTTATTTTATATTGTTCATTAATATAAGATTTTGAAGTAAATTTTTTGAAATGAATTATTTTATTTATAACCCGACATATTATTAAATAAATAGAGGGTAAATAAGGAGACAACATTTACCAAACAAACTTTTAAAGTTCAATTATTGAACGGTTAATTTGGCTCTACAAGCAAAACTTGTGGCATAATGATAGGAAAGTGAAAAAAATAAAAGCAATCAAATAAACAAAAAATAATTACTTAAAAGGGATTATTTATGTAGCATTATGTTATAAATTTCATTAAGGTATCCGAATACGTTCGGAACAGTGATTTTAAAAAAGCGCATAAATGGATCATTTTCATGATATTTAGTGTCACTTATATTAGAATACATGTATACAATTATTTTATAAGGACATTATGACAAAAAAAATTATTTAAGTACAATATTTTGGCAAAAAATTAATTTAGAATAATCTTTTCAAAAATGTTTTTTTGTGAAAATGCTTCTATTATAATAATATTTTGCCTGTATATAGCTCAGACCTCTGTACAGAGGCTCAACTAGAATGTTTGAAATATATAACTTAGAAGTGGATTTATCCATATTTTACGACAACAGAGGGAAGCAATTTTAAGAAAAAAGCACCGATAATTATATTTCAATCGGTGGTAACTCTGAAAATAATGTGAATTTTTCAAACATTCTAGTTGAGCCTCTGTAAAGAGGTCTGAGCTATATACAGGCAAAACATTAAAATAATAGAGGCATTTTTCACAAAAGGAAAACATTTTGAAAAAAGATTATTCTAAAATAATTTTTTGCTAAAATATTGTATTTAAATAATTTTTTTTGTCAAAATGTGTCCTTAAAACAAATTTATACATGTATTCTAATCTAAGTGACATTAAATATCATGAAAATTATCCATTTATGTGCTTTGCAAAATCACGGTTTCGAACGTAGTCGGATACCTTAAGGCCGATGAAAATGGGAAACCATTTTTAGAATTTTTTTCATATGGTTTAAAAATCTAAATTATTAGAATGATAACTAATACCAGGCTCCATCAAGCTAGTATTCCCCATGCTCTTTATTTTCTTTCTCGGCCTAAGAGGTCACCAGACCTTTCACCAATTTAACATGTATGAGACATGATATGAAACTCGATTCTGCACCTCAAAATAATTCAGATCCACAGCAACAATTGTTGAACGGGCTGTAAAATGTATCGCAAGTTGAGATTAGGAACCTTTGACTCTCTTTACATTGACATAATTCAAACATACATTGTCAGCAGGGATGGAATCACCAATCACTAATTTTTATATTCAATATGTAATTTCTAGCTATAGATGAATTTTTCGACTTTGCTTTTAATCAATCCATTGTCTGCGTATTAGCGTAACATACCTTTAATTTCAATGCTGTTATTTTCCTCAAAATGCCCATTTGAAATTTTTTCTCTCTTTTTTATTGCAAAAAAGTGTATTTTTGTTTAAAATATAGCATTTAGTTTATTTATTCTTTGAATTTCAGAATCTTGATTTGAAACAAAGAGGGGTAAGTAGACCTTCCATCTGAAATAAATAGTGCATCCTCTATTATTTCATGAAATATGTGTTTAGTTTTAGTTCCTTTTTGTTTATAATAATACCATTAATAATATAAATAAACCCTATTATATATATATATGCATAATACTTCCAATTTACTTAAACATGAAATAAAATAAAATGCCTCTTTCTTTCAGTACGATTGTACTAATGAAGCTGCTCTTACACGTCGGTAAGTATAAAATTATATTATTACTAGCTCGTATACCCGCACGAGTAATTGAAAAACTAAATAATACAGATTGAAGGATAAAGAAATTTTTAATGAGTTGATTTTACGTGAATTGCAATTTAAATAAAAAAAGGAAAAGCGTTTTGCATATCTCAGCTGAACAAAAATCATATTTGTTACATTTTAAGTCTGTAGGTCTAATAGCTGATAAAAAGCGTTTTTTTTATTTATTTATATCGCCCCCGTAACTCCCTTGTGGTTCGATTTTTGAAAACACCTTCCTAAGCTGATCTCTTCTCAGCAAAAGTAACACATTATTACAAATTTTGTGTAATGAATGCTTAAAATAGTGTAAATAATTTATATCTGGGATATGTAATATGTTAATATTACTTTCTGTAGTATTCATTTTATGTTAAAATTGTAATATTCGCCAGCAACGCCATTCCTTACATTATAATGGCGATTCAACGGAAACATAGCGAAATGTTGGCGATAGAGCCGAGTTGGCATCCTTTTTGGCGACCCTTTTCGCAACTTGGCGATTCATTGAAAGGAGGAGAAGATGATATAATATAGCCTCACCTGGTGCGAAGCTACAACAAATAGGATAGCACAAAAACCATTTCTACAAAAAAAATACATATACTTGCCAATTTTTATAGTGATCGGTTTGAACGGTGTTGGAGTGAAAAGAGGTCATATATACAAACATCCATTTTTATACAGAGAGATATAAGATTATTTCACAAGGTGGGATTGAAATTGTTACACAATGACTTGCAAACGTTGTATACATTCATAAAAATTAATTTTAATTGCTTTTCTCGTTTAATTTTGTTACTCCCTTTTTCACTGCCTATATTCTCTGTAAGAAATAGAAATTTTTAAAAAAGTATTAATATTTATTGAAAGTGGTAATATCATGGCCGGAATAATTCATTTACCCCGGCTGCCTGCGAATTAGAAAACCCACGTTTTACTTAAAAGTTTTACAATATAAGTGTTTTTAGAAAAAGATGTATTACATCACAAATAATTATGGAAATAATGAATGTGCTTCTGTATGAAACACGAACATACATTTATCCTTTGAGAAAAAAATGATAATTAGGAACTACGACAAAAAATTAAAACTATAAAAGTATTTGTTTTATTTTTTAAAAAATTGAAAAATATAAGTATTTCAGAAACTTTTATTTAAAAAAAGTTAATTTTCTATAAAAAAAAAATTACTAACTTCTGTAAAAGAATAACTACATAAGGCCTACTGTAAGTGTTTCATAGTTGCGTTTATGTATCATTCTAAAATATGTTTCATAAATTGTACATGGTTTTCGAGACTGAAATGTTGGTCAAAATTAAATTGTTAAAAATGAATACCAATACATAAAATTTGAAATTCAAACGAATTAAATTTTCGAAAATAGTGACTATATTTATTGAGAAGTAATTAACTATGAATCAACTCCTATCACTCTTTTTAATCCTTTATCTACCAACGCGATACTTATAAATACCACTCACTTTAAAATTACATAGAATAACCACTTTCACGAATACTCTGACGATACTTAGCAGGAATATTAGTTTAGATCCACTCTTCTAAGATATAGGACAGCATATGGGTTCTATGATGAGTATTTAAGGGGGGGAAGGTGAATAGTTTTCTAGCAGAAATTACGCTTTCAACTGACAGCCTTTTCAGTAAATTGCGAAGATTGTCATTTTTGTTCGGAAAAAATAGTTAATATCAAAAGGTAAGTGTCTTACTTTCTTTGTATGTTAATGAACCTTAGAAAACGATTTGGCTATTTTTTTAAAGAGAACAGTGCATAAAATTAATTTTACGTTTGAATATCTTTTATTAATTAATTAGCTCTAACGGATTAAATTTCCCAAAGTTGAGTATTTTGTTTATGTATATCCCTTAAATTTTAATATAGTGATTCAAAAAAATATATTGCATGAAAAAAACTGCAGTAAATCATAATGTGGTAGATAAAGGGTTAAATCAAGTAATATGAAATGCTTTTCATGATATATATTTTTCTTAGAGTATACATACAGGGTGTCTCAGGATTATTAAGACAAAATTTTAAAGGAAGGTAGGGAAATCGCAAGGATTCAGATTTGCATAGCAGCCCATGGTCGGAAACGTCATGGGAAAGTACCATGACAGATACGAGAAACGAAGAGACAAGACGGAAATCATCTGAAATATTTATTGGTCAAAGATATTACATGTGGTGCTTCGGGACTCTTTCAAGATGGTGCAGGTCTAAGCAGTAAAACACTTGTGATGGGGCTTTACGGAATTTTCTATTAATCCTCTTGCGGAATCTTTGGGGCCAACAATTGAGTTATTTCACAGCCATTCCTCTCAAGAAGAAACCTTGATATGCATATTAGATAGTATATATATATATAGTGGAAGTTAAGTATTCGAAAGTGAAGGAAAAAAGCTGAGTTGCTGAACGCTGTGCTGTTACGGTAAGGATAGGAATTTAGATGCGTGATTATAAGATGGGCTTTAGTTATTAAAATAAATTAAGGAAGCTAGGATTCTTAAGATAACTTTGAATAAAGTTAAGCGATTTAGGATTTCATGCGCTTATTCACATAAGATTTTGAGCTACGTTATATCACTCAAGATTTTCCCTCTATAGCTAGCTTGTATTTGATTATTATATTTGGTAATAATAAATTGGATTTTTTTTTCTCGTGGCTAGCTTGGATCATCAATCTTTACCCCCTACAGATTTAGGTTGGGTAGATGAAGAGATGGCTTTCCCAGGCGGGAGGCCATTACACACTACTCCAAGATCCTCCAAAGGCAGCAGCGACTGCTCGTACGCTATACATTTTGTTCCATGCTGGGAATTCGGGTCACTCGCGACCCGTCCTCACTATGCTTATTATCTCGTAATGATCCATGTTCGTATCAATTGTAAATCAAATTAGCAAACCTCCGGTGTTCCAGTGCATCTCGCTGTGGGTACCTTTCACGATATAATCTTTCTGATGCATGAGCATTTCTTCTGCCAATTCGTACATCACGTGCATATCTGCTAGCTCGATGTTTGTAAAATGTTTCATACTCCTCTGCGGGCAATGATAGCTCAAATGACTGCGGTAATGCTGTCTTGTTTCCTTACATGTTCTTGTGAGCAACGCCACTTTGCGGTGAACAAAGACGTTTCCGAACATGGGTTGCTATAAAAATCTGAATTCTTGTGATTTCCCATACCTGCTCTCAAAGTTTGTCCCAATGATCCTGGGACACCCTATATATTTTTCTTAGGGTTTATATATGTATATATAAATCGTATATTCCGGCGTACAACAAGCACCTATACTTTTAAACCGCATTTTTAAATATTTATGTGTATTTGCCTTATAATGCATATTTTACAAAGAAATCTGAAGTGCACATGTGCAATGCTCGTAACTTTTGACAAAAACGATTCGCATAAAAACAACAATTCACGAAATATCTCACTTCACTGAAGAGCTCTTCTTTTCGCGGACAGTACAACATCAAATCTCAATGGTTATTTTTAAAAGAAAACCGATGTTAAAATCTAATTTCGCGAAAGGTGTTTTCAGTCATATGCACAAGAAGGATGGAGGGACAAAAAAGGTGTACAATTCTGAATAAAAATGTTTTCCGAAAACATCCAGGTGTTGCAAAGAATACAGAAATATTTTTAGTTTGGGAATCGCTTGGTTACCATTTAACGGATAATATGAAGAAATGAGCTGACAGAGTGCAACACAGACATAGCAGTTATTCCAGGTAGGTAAAAGCCCACCTGGAATTGTTAGAGAACCTGGAAGAGCCATTAGTTCAATCCTTAGATGTGAGTATCAGTAAACCAATCAAAGAAAATTTTAACCGACAGTGGAATACGTGGATGTTAGAAGGTAAAAAACATTTACAAAAGGTGGCCTAATGCATATGTTGAAATATAATTTTTATATGCTCATATTTCCTATATTTTTAAAGACATCATTTTTATACACGATGTGTAACACATGCTCTTAAATTTCAATCTTGTGTTTTGTGTTAAAAGTGCGCGTTATACAGCAGAATATATGATATCAAAAACATATACACTGAAGTGCCACTGAATTAGGGATACCTACCTAGGAAAGAGTTCGGCCTCCTCTGGCCTTGATAATGGCTTCTGCACGACGAGTTATGGATTCAACAAGTTTCTAATTTCTGGAAACGTTCTACGGGAATGACTTGCCAAATATTGGCTAAATCTGTCCATAATTCAGTAAGATTCGTTGGTGCTGAGTGATGGCCTTTCACGCCTTGTTACAAAACATAACAAAGAGGCTCTATATGATTTAAGTCTGGGCTTCTAGGTGACCAATTTATGACAGAAATGTCAGAGGAATGCTCATCCAACCAGCCAGTAGAAACCCGGGACCAGTAAAAGGTACAATTGCCTTGCTGGAAAACTCCATTACCGTGAGGATAACAGAACATCATAAACGGATGCAGGTGATCAACCAGCAACTCTACGTGCCGAATTGCGTTGAGGGAGGTTGAAACACGCACCAAAGATCCTAAACAGTGCTACGAAAAACCACCCCCACTACAGTTCCAACCGGGCATGAAGGATCCATGGCTTCATGAGCTTGACGCCATATTCTCAGACTCCCGTCGGCGTTAAGTAGTCGGAATCGATACTCATCGCTCCATGCTATTCGTTTCCTGTCCTCTACACTCCAGTCTCTGTGATCTCTTGCCCAGACAAGACGTGCAGTCTAATGGCGAGCATTGAGCTATATGACTGGCACCGTCATTCAATGGGGTGATAATTTGAGCTAATGTTAGAAATCGATGGCTACGTACAATACGCCTGAGCCGCCTCTTACAAAGCACTGTCAAGGCTAATTATCCTTTGCATTTTGCCCAATCGCTAGTTTTTTTTGTCCACCATCCATGTGTTCTTGGTATACGACACTGTCGACCTTGAAAATCTTAGCTGTCTGACGATTTCGGAAGTTGAATGGTCCGTGCGACACTCACCAAAGATTTGTCCGCGATCGAAGGCATCTAAATCAGGCAGTTTACCAATAGGGGCAATTCCAACAACTAATGCAGAACAACCACAGTACACTTTATATATGCAGTTACCACAGCGTCCTCACTTGCGCATAAATGATGCGCAGTGCTACACAATTTGCATAGCTCTTGCTATTCCTAATTCAATGGCACTTCAGTGTATATACATATATATGTATGAGATTATTAACTAAAAATTGGGAGAAAATCAAAACGAAGAAATTATTATTCCGAATAAAAAGTGTATTTATGGGGCAAATATAAGAGAAATGGAAACGTGTAAAGTCAAAATGGAATTTCAGATTTGGAACCAAGATACTATGTTACTTACTTTAATGGCTCCTAATTCACCTATAGACTTGAGATGGCAATATTCCAAAATAAAAAAAAAGTAAAAATAAATTATGCATGAAAAAGAGAATCATCAAGAGTTGAAAAGTATAAAAATAAAAAATATTAGAATGTAATGCACTCTATGTATACAAAAGGACACTTACCAAAATTTCTGTGCAGTTGTGATAAAAGTGTGTTTTTATGATTGTAAAACGGAGAATAAAGCTATGTAATCTGTTCGAAGATAAATAGATTCTTTAAAATTTTCTTACTCTTCCTAATTATTTTTGTATGTAGATGTACAGGCGAGATTTGTTTTCTTTTTCAGTTGCCAAACAATAAAAGTAGAGATTCTGTTTAGCGACTTTGAAATAACAACAATTTCTTACAAACCAAAACTTGAAGTAAGGATTCCTATTTTTCTCATACACTTAATTTAAATGCATTATTTTATTTTTCGATGGTATAATTCAGATGAATTGAATTAAAATATGGAGCTTTAACTTTTACAACAAAAATATTAAAATTACAGTCACTCTAAAAAGAATTCTTTTTATTTGTTTTGAGAAAATTTGTAAATTTAAACAAGAAAAAAATTAAATTAAAAAACTTAAATGTGTTTTTAAAAATTTCAGCGTATTTGGGGATTAAATATCTAATTAAATATTATATTACTAATTGGAATTCGTTGATCGTTTTCGATGTTATGATTATAAAATTAATTTAGAATATCCTTTTATGTAAATTCATATGCTTGAAATAAAAAATTTCATTAATCGCTGTTTATGTTTTCAGAAACAATTTGCTAAGCCTTTTCTAAAATACATCACTTCCATGAAAGAAATACTATTACAAAAAAAGTTCTTTTGTTATAAAACTGCTTTTTCATTTTTTGTCCAAAAAAGTGTTAATTTGTACAGTGAAGAAAAGGTACGAACTATTTTCAAAGAAGTTCTTCATACTTATTATTTTTACCTACTTTTGAAAACATAAACAATTTCAATCTTTGTCTAAAAACGTTTTTTTAATTTCAAAATAAGATTTGAAAAAAATACACTCTTCCCCCAAAAATAAGCAACAAATCATAAACTGATCCTAACCCGAGAAGAAAAATGGTTACAGCAAAAAAATTGCAAGTGCAGTTCATTAAAACGCGAAAAAATTTCACAGTAAAATATTTGCTATTCTTATTTGCAAATGCAGTGCATTAAAGTGCGAAAAATTTTCCCGCAATAAAATATTCCTATTTGTATACCATAACATGAGCTATGTAATGAGACAGATATAAAAAAAGGTTCATTTCAGAAGTTTCTATTTATTTCATTACGTTTGTTTGACGCTCATTTCTTCATTTGTTTGTTCCAAATTTCAGAACATGAGTTGTTGACGGCATTTATTTGAAATCAGCTTGATGCAATCAGATTGATTCATTCTGGGAAACGACTGCGGAAATTAACCGAGCCTTAAAACTGTCAGCCTGTCGAGCCTTCAACCGTTCAATCATCAACCGCTTGTGGGTTGATTACAAATTAAAGGTACAACGTCAGAAGACTTGGTGTGGACGCCCAGAGTAAAAACATCCCGCAAGGACAATTATAAATGTCTTCAAGCTTGGTGTTATCGGACGAATTCAACCTGTCATCTTTCTTCGAGCGTTGTGACTTCATCAGAAATAGTCATATACCGACAAACTGTTTGTAAACAGCTGCATGAAAATCATCTTTTTCCCAGATAATCATTGGTTCGGGTGCTACTGACGTCGTAGTCTTACAGAAGAGCTGGGTTTACGTAGGCTCTGGGTTACATCCATTGGACAATAGAGCAATGGGCCATTTCCCTTCAATTTGCCCTGATTTGTATAAATAATGATTCCCGACAGAAACGGTCCAAAATTTCTAGGAACACACAATATCACTGAAAACACAGCTACAGTCAGCTAGTGTCGTAATTTCAGCAGGGCTCACGTCGGTGGCGATCTGATCTCCACATCTTTCATCCCGATTCAGTGACAAAGTTATTTATGGGAATTTAATCCTAGACCTAAATGCTTTCCCGTATCTGGCTGCCATGATTCCTGATGTCATGCTTATGAATGATAATGAACGGGTACATAGAGTTTGCGTTGTCAACCAAGTGAAACGGCAAACACTGCTTCGAATTGAATGGTCAGCACATTCACCCGACGAACCCAATAAAACACGTCTGGGACATGCTCAAAACTCTTTCTGTTCGTGCAATTCTCCCTAAGTCTTTATGACTTGACTTCTTCAGAAATGAGCAAAGATCCCATAAACTATGATTGACCGCCTTTCTCGCAGGTTTGAATAGATGCCATCGCCTCTATATCTTCATTAGACGTGGTCATACGTCTACTAATAAATGTTTGCAACTAAGCATTTTTCGCACAAATTGGGAACATTATTGTTTATACTGCTTACTAATAACTAGTTGTTGTTTCCTTCAGCTTTTTTTTTGTACTACATTGCCTCTTCTTCTGTTCAACAACCCGAGAAAATTTCATTGCCTTTCGATAAATTGTTTCCTTTATTATCATTTTTCTTTTGATACTTACTTTTGAGATAGGGTAGTTCTGTATGTTCGCAAATAGATTCAAACCCAGCGGTATTAGTCCTGACAAAAGTTCAAAGAATCCTTTACTTTAATATATTGCGTTGGAATCTATAATAACATCAGAAGTATTTTAACATTAGCTTTATAATATTCGAAATACTTTTTAATAAGTAATTGTATTTAAACTGGTAAAATACTTATATACATATAGAAGTAAAATAGTATTCTTTCTTTGCAGAGTTTGGAGTTGCTGAGTACTATTGGTAGTTACCTTGGACTGTACGTCGAATTTCCATAATTTCATTAACTGGGTTGATTGAAATTATTGTATTCTTGCCACCGTAATTTCAAGAGGCGGAAGATAAAAATCACAACTTTCATCAGAAAAAGGAAATGTACCGGAACGAATCCATTCAAGTACTCTCAGATTCCGTAAAGAACCAAAACCCTGTTTTTTTTCAGAAAAATAATGTTCATTTTTTTTTCTGACTGAATTCCTTTCAATTTATTTTTTTAGGAAAGGTCAGTTCTTAACAAATGAAATTCTTCGTTATTAAAATGTAAGAGGTTGTTAATTCAAGTGAAAATATTTCAGATTTGTTGCTTCTACATTATTCTGAACCCAAATTTAAAAAATATATTTGATAACTTTCACAATTTTCATTATAGCTATCAGTATAGCTGTCAAAACTAGTATCAGTAATAATGGCTCAAAATAAATATTGATGTAATTAGAAGAACTAATTGTTTAATAAAATGAGATTTTTTCAATTGTTGGTATATTTATCTAAAAAAATTTCACGGAAAATACACTAAGTAGCTGAAGGTTTTAAATTTAATTTATTTAATAAATACACTTATCAGTTACAAAAGGAGTGTTACTTTCTGCAAAATTGATCAACATAACATATGACATTTTATCAGCTATGTAATTATTTATATATATAATAAGGGTTGTTTAAGTACCTTTTAATTTTTAAGTATCTCCCGACACTGAGAAAATTTTGTGGTATTTTCAGTTAAGCTGTGCTGCCATCTATCGTTCAATTTCTGAACCACCATTGACCTATTGGGGCTTGGAGATTTAGTTGTTTGTGATTTCTGATTGAATTAAATGTTAGCAATATATTTAGGGATTCAATTCAAATTCTAGCAAAATCAAAAAACCGTTTCTAAATTTAACTTAAATGTTACCAAAGAAGGAAAAAAAATTATGGAAAAATTTTAAAATTCAACAGATAAATATTGATGCTTTTTTTTTAAAAAAGCGAAAAATAAGGAATTATAAAATGTATGTAGCAATTAGTTCCTATATTGTGAATCCATATGTAATTGAAAAGAGTCTACTATATTGTCAATAAAAAGTAATTATATTATTTAAATGTAGCAAAATTTTACTAATATACAAAATGTTTGAAACTTACTGACTTCACAGTTTTCTACCTTAACAATAAACTGTTTGAAT
Organism: Trichonephila inaurata madagascariensis; assembly: GCA_019973955.1. Classification (NCBI taxonomy): domain Eukaryota; kingdom Metazoa; phylum Arthropoda; class Arachnida; order Araneae; family Nephilidae; genus Trichonephila; species Trichonephila inaurata. The sequence goes on from BMAV01004048.1 coordinate 78,493, forward strand.
CTGCTATATTTTCTAAAAATTCTTTTTATTTCCTTTTTTTTCAATTTTTTAAAAATCTATTAAATAAGCTATTGTTACTTTTGTTTTTAAAAAAACTTGTTACTCTTTTTTGATAAAATTTCCAATGCTATCATAAAATATATATTAAAAATGTTTTTGACGAAGGTATGTTACGTGAAAGAGTTCGCGTGTATTTCGATACCACCGAATGATTTGGCGAAATCACTCACTTATTTCACGGTATCTTATTACTTAATCATTGCACCCAATATAAGTTTATAATTTTCCTACACAGATGGCAGCAGTGCATCAAAAAAAGTCTACTTCAGTTGTATTAAGGAATTTTTATTCTTCCCCATATTGATCTGTTTTTTAAAAAAATTTTTATTAACTAATAACTTTGTGCAACTAATGATCTGTAAACTAAATTTTGTTAATGCGTAGCCTTTTAGAACGCGATAAAATTCTACTAAGTCACCACATGTACATAAACAATACTTTTTTTTTTGTGATCTTTATTCAGAATTTATTGATATATTCTTATTCATTTTGAAATTTCTTTCAAATCCTAAATATTTAAGTAAATTTGACGAATAAATTTTTTAACAATTTCAATTCTTAATTATTTTTAAGATATTGCATAACTCTTAGGTAAAATAAAAACTTTTTAAAATAAAAAATTTTTAAGTAAAAAAATAAAATGTGCATATATTTTTTCATTATAATAAATATTAAAAAAAGTTTTTTTTCTGGGTATTCCGGGTTTTAACTCTATGGTAACCAATGGGCCCCTACCATACCTTATTTAGGAAATAAATTCATAATTCACTAGCCAAAAAAATTAAAAACAGGGTTTTTTAAAAAGGTTTTAACCAGGTTTCTTTGAAACCTAAATATTTATAAAAGGAGGGAAATAATCCCTTTTTCAAAAATAATTTCAAAATTTCAAAATTGAAACAGGCTTAAATAGGGTTTTTTGGGCTTTGAAACACCTAAAAATTTTACGGCAAACTTAATGATTTTTTGGCAAAAAGTGTTCGGCCTATTCAGGGGTAAATTGATATGGCTTTTAAAAGGGGGTTAGTGGCCCTGTTCAAAATACTTTGAAATTTTGCGGAAAAATTAACACTGAAGAATTGTTAAAGCATGCCCTTACCTATATTAAAAATTGGTTTTTAAAGGGGAAAACCGCACGTTCTATAAATGGAAAAAGGGGAAAATAAAAAACTGAATATACTTATAAAAAGGGGAAATATTTTAGAAAAAACCGGGTTGCCTTTTAAAATAACACACAAAGGGGGAAAAATTTACGAAATTGGGGTTTTAAGGTTTTTACTCAAAAAGGTTGGCGAAAAAAAAAAATGAATTTTCGTTTTGGGGGTTTAAAATTTTTTTACCTTTTTTTTGATTACGAGACCTGGGTTTTGGGTTTTTTAAAAATTTTAACCCAAAAGGAAAACTTAAAAAACCGAAGATTTTGTTGTGGGATCTTTTGGAATGGGCTTCAAATCAATTTTTTAGTTAAAAATTTTTTTGTCTTTTGTAAAATCAAAAATTTAACCTTGTTTGGAGTTATCTATTTTTTTATTTATTTTGTAAAATTTTAAAATGATTATCCTTAACTTTGGTTTTTTTAAAATAAATTTTGTTCTTAAGGAACTTTTTTGCTTTTGGGACTGTAAAATAAAAAATCCACAACCCATTTAAAAAATTAAAGGGGAATAAAACATTCAAAATTTTTTTAAAATTTTAAAAATTTCAAATCTAATTTTTTATCTAAAAACCCCAAATTTTAATGATGTTTCTTTTAAAACAAATTTCCCAAAAATTTTAAAATCAATTTTTTAAAAAAAGCAAAGTGTAAAATTTCAGGTTTTCATTTTAAAATTTGGGATTTTAAAAGAGCTAAAACTTTTTTCAACATAAAATTAACCTCAAAAAAAATTAAAAAACTTAAAAATTTTGTTGTCCCTTTAAAATTTAACTTTTTCTGGGGGACCCTTAAACAAATTAAATTTTCAAGGCTTTTGGGTTTTAATGAGTAATGGAACAAATTTAAAACAATTTAATCAAATAAACTTATTTTTTGAAAATTCATTAAAGTTAGAATTTCCACATTTTTTAAGGAATTTTCAATAAGCATTCATAAAAAAAAACTTTGTACAAATACCAATCATATTATCACAAAACCCATACCAACATTTGTAATGCATAGTTTAACGTGCCTGTAATTCAAATTCCATATATGTGAGTCAATTTTTGTAGGAGAAGTAGCATTTTAAAGTCGCTACATATGTTTCAGGTTTTTTCCATAAGAAATTAAATGGTTGGCATTTTATGAAATTTTGAGCTAAAATTCTGTTTTACAACATACATACACATAGGAGGCAACCAAAAAATTCACAAAAATCATTAAATTAAAAAAAATTGTGTAAATCGTACCATGTGCCCTTAAAGTACACTATATAACAGGGGTGGGCAGACCTGTAAATCATACTGTCTACTTCTAATTTTTACAAGGTGCTGCGGTCCACCTAATGGCTTAGATGTGGTGAGCTAAAAAAATGTCAACAATATTTAATGACAATAATAAATACAGAATATATACTTACCTACATTATTACAATAAAAAAACCTACGCTTTAAACCACGTTTAAAAACAAAATGTAAGATACGAATATAATAATAATAGCTACAAATATAATAATATCACATGATACATTTACTATCAAACAATTCATTACAAAATAAATCATTCTCCTTTAAATTTAGTTCTCGTAGTTATAGGTGGCTCTGGTAGCCTAGTGGTCAAGGTAACGAACTCGTGGCTGACGTGTTATGAGTTTGTGCCTAGTACCGCTGAAGACCCGCCTATGCAGAGGCACTTTAAATATGTCACGGTTCCAATGTCTTCCAGTTGATGTGGTGAGAAGTTAGGAGGGAGATGCCAGCTAAGGTGTCATCCTCGTCACTTGACTATAGTTCAAAATTACGAAATCTGTTGCCAAAAGCCCTAGTGTATTTGAATAGTGCGACATAAAAATTCACTCACTCACACTCGCAGTTATAGTCAGTAGAAGACTTAGTCTGCATATTGTCTGCAAATCTTGAATTTCTCGGTATATAATTTCTAACTGCTAATCTTGCACTGGATTTTAAGTAGTCGTCTGTGAAACGGGAGCAATATGCTGGCTTAATTACATTCATCGTTGTAAACGCAAATTCACACAGGTAAGTCAGCCACATCAATTGTGAAAAGCCGTTTCTCCAGTCTAGTTGGTGTCGTTGTTCCATTGATGCTCTTTTAGAATGCGCGTGTTAGCTTTTAGTAAAGGGGGTCACCCCAAAATGTCTTGGCGGTCCACCGGTCGATCGTGATCTACTTAACGCCCACCCCGGATATATAACATAAAAACCGAGACACCTAGAAGAAGTCATCCATATTGGTAAAAAATAGATGAATGTGATGTATATATCACAACGTTAAGGGTAATTATTTTTTATTAATTATCATTAAAGTATCGTATTGTTATCCAAAACAATCGTGTATATAAAATTTTAGTTCAAGTGAATGCTTTAAAACGTGAGGGGAAAAAGACCTTTTCAAGTTTTGACACAAGTCGCCAAAAATGATGCCAACGTGGCTGTATTTATATAAGTCTTTGAATAATTAGTTTTAATGAATTAATTTTTACTATAATTATAATTCAATTATATATACTGTATTGCCATCCAAAATAATCATGTATATAAAGTTTCAGCTCAACTGAGCGCTTTAAAATGTATTTTATTAATGATAGAAAATTCCACCAATATAAATAAATAAATAAATATATAGAGAGATATTGTGAGCTAATAGTAGGAATTGAATTAAGTCAATCATAAAAAGTAGGCAAAAATCGAGTATCTTCAGGACCTTTTACTTTGTATCAGAATACATACGTGTTCGCACATTAATTATTTAGTTAATGAATAAAAAGAAACAAACAAAAATAACAGCCCAACACGATATATAAAAAGGGAAATCGCTCGCTGGTTCCCTGTAGCGCTATAGATAGCGCGTTGGACTTCGAATCCAAGAGGCGTGGGTTCAAATCCCGCCTGGGATAGCCGAGTTTCTAAGAATGTGATGTCTTTTTACTATACGCATACTATTTTATTGGAATAATTAAATTTAATTAATGAATAAAACGTAGAAACAAAAACAAAAATAATAGTCCAACATCATATATCAAAAGGAAAATGGTGAATTGTAAAGAAAATCGAATTCTATTTTGCCACTTAATATTGTGATTCTGTCATATGTATATACCTACTTATATTAATTGTTCTTATTTAATAAAAAGTAAAATAAAATTTTTCTTTGTTGACCTAAGTAGGAATTGACTTAATTTTTTTATACTACTTGTTTAAAAGTTACTTTAATGGACGATATTTGGGATATTGAAATAAGTATATAAATTTTAAATTTTATTTTATTTTAAATATTGTCACTTCCTTCTGGAAGGGAAGAATGAGTAGAAAATTACGCTTTACTGACACACACACGCACAAAGCAAAATTCACGAAAATAAAAATTTTATTTCAGAAAACGGTACTTTTTCCGTTACAACCATACATCTTAGAGATTTTTTTTTTGTGCGTTGTAATGTTTTTTCTCATACATATAACTAGGCTAAATTTATGACGATCACATGATAAATGTGATCGAGTGCTCCCCATTGAATTCAGAACTATCAGCAGACTTGTTCTTGTTTTACTTGTAAAATTTAGGTTATATATATATATATATATAATATATATATATATATATATATATATATATATATATATATATATTATGATATATATATATATATATATATATATATATATATATATATATATATTTATATTATATATAGTTGTGATATGGTCGATCTTTGTCGACCATATCGTGGGGTTTCCGCGTAAGTTAGAGGTGTGGGATTCTCGAAATGAAGAGGCATTTTACAATTTTTATTAAGAGTTTAACTTAGATTACTTATATATTGAACAAACTTATATTAAGTGAGAATAAACCAAAACACTATGTAGTTACACACAGATCGCGTAATTGATCACTTATCTAAATAATTATATTATCCACCTACTCTCAATCCTAATAATATTTCGAATTCGGAAAATAATCTTCCTAAGTTGAATTTCCGCAACGGTTCAATCAACTTCAGATATTCAGTTAGGCTCGAGTGCAATAGTATGTACCTTGTAGTATTGGCTAGATGTCCGTGATTCTTGGGTAGGCCGTTAAATTACGCTTCTACCTTTTCCAAAACTGAACTTTCTCTAAATTGCCATCCCGCTTACTAAAACTTCTGTCCTTTTAAAGGCTATCTTATTTGCATCTATATTTTCGTTTCACTTCTTGTATTTGCGTTGGAAAAGATTTGCCATTAATCTTGGCCGTCAAAGAACACAGAGGTTATGTTAGAGAAAGGACGCGTGAGCCGTCACAAACCCTCCAAGAAGCAAAACGTGATTTATTTGAGGGTTAAAGACCCCTTGAAAATTTACATCCTTAAATTTTTTTTTTCTTTAATTTTTTCCTAAACTTTCAAATTTTTAAATTTAAATTTTAAAAATGTGACATCTCCCCTTTTCAACAAACCCCTAACGTTTTTTTTTTGGGGAAATTTTTAAATTTAAAATTCAAACCATCGTAAAGGGGTTTAGCAAAATGGGTTTCTAAAATGAAAATTTTTTAAAGAGCAAAAATAGAAAAAATTTAAAGGAAAAAACCAAAAAGGTAAATGGATCGCGGTTTTTAAAAATTAAACCCCCCATTTCCAATCCTAAAATTTTTCCAATTTGGAAAAAAATTTTTCCCTTTAAATTTTGAAGGTTAATTCAACCAAAGGTTTTTAGGGGGGAATATGTATTTGGGGTTTTGGTTAGGCCGGATTTTTGGGTGGTTTAAAATTTTTTTTAAAATAAATTTCAAAATTGCCACCCCGGGTTATTAAAATTTCGTTTTTTGGTTTTTTATTTTATTTTAACAGTTTTCTTTTTGGATTTTTAAAAATTTTTAAGGGTTAAATTTCCTTAAAAAACAATTAAATAAAAAGGGAAAAATCCTCAAAACCCCCGAAAAAAACCCCTTTTAACCACAGTTTTTAAAAAAACCCCAAAACGTCCTACTTTCAAGTTTTATTTAAAAACCCAATTTCATTTTAACTTTTAATTTCCAAATATTTAACTTAACTTTAATTTTCATTATTCATTTTAAAAAATTAAATTTAATTTTTCCTTTCCTTAATTTAAACTTTTGGGACAGACACAAAAAAACTCCATTAACTAGCCCCAACCCATTAACATTTTTGCATTTTAATCATGGTATATTCTCACTTTTTTTTTAATGTGGGTATCCTCATTTTGGCGGGGGCCCGGGAAAAAACCATCCTTGACTTGGAGGGAAAAAAAACGGGGTCCCATACCCTTTTTAACTAACTTAACTTCTTAAATACTCTTAATATTTCCAAATTACTATACAATTTTATCTTTCGTTTTTTGTTCCATCCATTTGATTTTACAAAGAGACGGAGACGGGGTTTTTTTCCAAGTTGGGGGATAAATTAAATTAAAAGGGCCCTTTTCCCCCCGAAAAAATTCTTTAAGTTACTTGGCAAAATCAAATATTCACATAATACCAGTATGTTTCCAATTTTTATGCATTTTATATCTTTTTTAAAAACCAAACAAACTTTTACCCCCCGCAACGGGTTTCCCGTCAAACTCCCAAAGGTCCCCAGCCCGTTAATGTTATTGTTAGTAGCCTGATACGCCGCGCCCTCCCTGAACCAGATGCACATTTACGGGTTTAAAAAAATATAAAAACCCCTATACAATTACAAACTTTTTTTCAATAAATCATTAAAAAAAATAAAAAAGAAATTTGCATCTCAACGAAGTCATACATAAAAGAAAACAATGCATGATTAAAATTTTTTTTTCCCTCCATCAACTAAAAGGAAAAAAAATTTTACAAGTAAAAAGGGTTAAAAAAAAAAAATAAAAAAACTTCATTGTAGTGTAAATTTTTGCTTGATTAAATTTTTAAACACCGCCCGAGATTTCCCTTCTTTGCAATAATTCTTCCGACCACTTTTTGGGAAAAGAACATAAAAAGGAAACAATAAAAAACCTGATTTTTAAAAAATTGTCTCCTCCCGGGGACTTCCATTGACAAGGTGTTGTAACTTTTTCGCCCTCTTCTCATTCCTCGGGGTGCTTTTTTGACCCCGTATTTTGGGCCTGATGTAGGGTCTGTATTTTTCTTTTCCCGGTTTTTTCCCAAATTTTGACTTGATTTTTTTTCCCAGGGGCCCGGGTTGGGGACCCCCTGATCCTTTTTCTTGCGTGGTCCCCCGTTGTAGTTCTTTTATTTGAACCACTTTTTCGGTTCTTATTCTATTTTAAAAAATATTATCTGATGAAAATTTCTTTTTTTTTATTTTTTGGGTCCGCGTTTTTCCACTTTCTTTGTGGCCCTTTGGGACCCAAGATCCTTTCGCCCGTTTATCTCCTGCTCTATCGGGGCGTTTTTTTAATTTTGTCTTATGATAAAAAAAGACCCAGGTAGTGATCTGATAAGTAATCCGCGTTTTATCGGCCCTACCCGTGTGTTTCTACATTGATTTGACTTGAGTTTTACCCCCTTTTTCTTCTAACTCACGTTTTCCCTTTCAGATCCTTTCTTTTTCCCCTTTTTCCGACTCATTTGATTTTCCCGATGTACTTTTTTTCCAAACTTTTTCTTTTTTCCTGACGTGAACTAATACTTTCCGGCGACCCTTTTCCCTAACTCAATCTCCTCACATTTCCTATGACGATATATTCTTACTTAATCAAACATTGACTTTTAACCTTTTTCCGGGCCTCCATATTACAATTTTATTATTTTTTTTACTTCTAACACTCTATACGGACCTTCAAATTTTTTTTAAATTTTCCCGGAAAAACTTATTCGCTGCGGGGCAAAAGGACGTGTCTCTAATAAGACCAGTCTCTACCTTAATTTGTACATCCCCCTGCGTCTATTTATAATAATTTTCCCACCTTTCATGTTTAGTTTTTTTTTTTAGTCAAATTCATCAAACAATTTCTCAATATTTTTATTTAAATTCATTTCCCGTCCAAAACCATTCAAATTTTTTTGGAAATGGGGAAAATCAATTTTCACCCAAAAAAAAAATTCCACGGGGGGTTTTTCCCGTCTTTTTCATTCACTGCTGTAGGGAAATGGCGTAAGCAAACTCACAAAAATTTCCCCAAAGTATCGTGTTGATAAATTTAAATAATTTGCAATCATTTTCACTAGATCGCGATTTACTCGTTCTGTTCTATTTGCCTGAGGTCTATATGCAAAAAGTCTTCACATGCCCATGCCTAATCTTTCCCTTAAATGTTCAAAATTTCGGATAAAAATTTGGGGGACCGTTTCATTTATTAATTTTTTTTGGGAGCCCAAAAACGCGATATAAAATTATAAAAAAAAATATCCGCTATTATACGAGCCAACCCTTTTTTAAGAGGTACAATTTCAGCCCTTTTTCTGAAATGATCGGAAATTCAAAAACCCTTGGGGATTACGTCTCATTTTCTCTTTGGGGAAATACGGACCTAACAAATCTAACGTAACTACCCTCATTTGGATAATTTGATACAATGGGTTTTAAATTTGACCAGCTGGTAACGCTTTTTTCTAATTATTAACTTGGCCCCTTGGCCATGTAGAGACATATTGATCAAAAAATTTTTTCCATAAAGGGGAAATAAAAACCCCCAAATTTTTTATGATAAAGTTTTCAATCTGTAAAAACCCCTTGCGTTGGTTTGTCGTGGAATTCGGTAAGATGTCATTTTTTAAAAGGACTTTGGAATGTATACACGCATTTCACCTTTAAAGACGTTTGGGTGTTTCGCATAAAAAAACAAACCTTCAATTAGACCGGGAAATCAGGGACCAATTCTCACATATCGTCGCATTAACAGAGTTATCTTTTCCCGGTTTTTTTAAATATCTATAGATATGACCTAATTTTGGTCATTCTTTTTTTTCTTTATTAACTGTTCTCGCGACGTAAGTACTGGACTTGATTATTGCAAAAAATTTAAATTTTTTTCCCATTATACTTTTAACCGGGTTTCTAGATAAAAATCCGCCACCGCATTTTGAGTTTAAAAGGGCTTATGCTCCCATTCTATATTAAATTCCGTAATTTGAAGGGGCCCCTCTGATCATCCTTCTCGACAAAATTTTTTTCCCTGAGTTAAACGTGTTCGGGCGTGATCTGTAATAAATTTAATTTTGGGATCGATCCTAATATGTTCGGAATTTGTTCAACGTCCATTTTACTGCCCAAACATTCTCTTTCGGTTACCGGAAAATTTCCCTTTTCCGGTTGTTCCGGAGTACGTGATCAAATATAATTGGTCTTTTTTTCTTGATTTAAAAACTGCTCCCAAACCCCATTGAAATTGGCATTTTTTAAATAATTCCGGGAAAGGGGTTTTTTTAAAATCCGGGGAAAATTTTTAAAAATGGCGCCTTTTTTATGGCCCCTTGACCCGAATGCCTTCTGTTATCAGTGGACCAGAAGAATTTTTTTAAATTTTTTGTTTTTTAAAATTATAAAGGGGGTCACAAAAAATCAGCATAATTTTTAATAAATTTCGCGTAACCCCTGGGAAATACCCAAAAAAAGACACCTTTTTCCCTTTTATATCCGTGGTGGTTTTCATCTCGAGGGATGGCTGGGAAACCCTTTTTTAAAACCCGTTTTGATTCCTTCCTTACTAATAATCAATCCTAAATACTTCAACTCATCGCACCCAAATTTACATTTTTTCCTTATTTAATTTCAATCCTGCATCTTGAATAACGAAAAAAAATCCCAAAAAGCTCAAATGGTGAGTGAAGATGGAGACGCAATAATTACGTCGTCCATGTAAACACTCACAAACTTCCCTTTTCACCGGTTTCAGGATTAAAGGGCAATTCCTTTTTGAAAGTTGGGAGGGCCCCCCCTGATAAAACCCAATGGCATCCGCCGAAATGCGTAAAGGGGGCCACTTTTACTACTAATGCGGTCTTAACAATATCATTGGGGGTTTGCCATTTGAAAGTACCCCCTTAGATCAAGAGGGTGACATTATTTTGGCGCGCGTATAGGGGATATTCTTATTAAAACATCTTTTTAACGGTGAGGGGTATCGGGGTACTTGGATCGAATTTAGTTTCCCATAGTCTACCGCAAAATTTATATGCTTCCGGATTATCCGGGAAACCCATTATTTTTCTTAACATAACACAACCGGTGACCCTACGGGGATTGAATTGGGAAAAATGGTTTCTTCTCTTAACATTTTTTTAATATGGTTTTTCGAGTATCGCTTGTTTTGCCGATCATAATTTTTTAAAGGGCCCCCAAAATACTGGTGAACTATGTCCCGTATCAATTTCATGGTATAAAACATGAGTAGGCCTGGGTTTTTCTGGGGAACTCCCTTTAAAAATACTAAAAATTTTTTTAATTCCTGTTTTGCTTATCCTCCAACTTTGTCTTTTGACAGATCTATTTTAACATTTTCATCTTCAACTGGCTTTAACCACCCTCTCTATCTGCGAATCGGGGAAACTTTTAACAATTTTCGATCAAAATCTAAAACAATCTTTTGATCCACTTATGAAATCCTCCAAGAATACATGGGTTTTTTCCAAATCCCCTCAACAATTGGGAAAAAACCCAAAGGGTTTTTTTAAAAAATCTCTTTTATTCGAATTTTCAATTTTTTAAACCCCATATTTTGAAAATTTCGCCCCCGTGCTTTTGATCACCTGAGCTCCAATTTTTTTACTTGTTTATAAAAAAAAAATTTTTTATATATTTCTTCCGATATAAATGATTTCTCCCCCGGGGTTATAGGGTTTCAAAAAAAGTTTTTTAATAAAAAAAAAAATATGGAAATTCCCCGGGTGAAAATACAATTTGGAAAAATTTTAAAATGGTATATCAACTGCCAATTTCTTTTTTATTATTTTTTAACTTCATTAACTTTTTAAAACATTCAATCGTCCCCATCCTATCGCCTCGGGCTGAAACTCCTCCCAACCCCTATTTCTGCGATCCCCCTATTAAAAAATTTTCATTTCGATCTTCTTTTTGGAAAGTATTCCCCCCTTTTGTTTAATCTCCGATCATCATCCTGAAATCTATTCCTACTCTGGGAAACCCCTTATTACTTTGACGGCCATTTTTCAAAGGGATTCCTTGGAAATTTTCCTTTCCATTATTTGGTTTCCCCCCTTTAGAAAATTTTTCCCGTTTCTGCGATTATCATCAAAAAAAAGGGGGGGCCTATGCGCGGCTCCGTCTTTCCACATTTTCACTATTCTGGGGGAAAACCCCCTTTTAATTTGTAAAAATACCTCTTCCAAATTTGCTTAAGGTTTAAAAGTTGCCGTGTTCCCGTGGATTTCCGGGCCCTTCCCATAGTTCCGGGCTTGTGGTTCGAGTCTAACAAAAATGTGATTTCCAAGTCCGCCCTGCGGCATCCTTAGTTCTAAAACCCCTTTTGGATTTTTTTCAAATCGTAAAAATTTGGTTCCTGATTTTTTTCCCCGCTGGGACGCGTAAAACCTCCGGGGGCCCAAATCTTTTTTTTTTTTGATTGCGGGAAAACCGCTAACTCTGCCCCGGGGGGCGCCCAAAACCGTGGCGGACCCCGCACTAACACTTGGGGTTTTTTCTGTAAAAAATCCCTTGGGCCCTTTGGAAAACCTTTCCAAAATAAAAAGTAAACAAGGGAAAATTTTAGTAATTTTTAAATTTGATTTTTATTGGCCCAAAGAATTAGCCTTTGGAAAAAAATTTCGGATCCCAAATCGCCCATTTTAAGGAAAAAAGTCCCCAAATTTAAAAAGGGTTGGGCGCCATTGTGAATTTTTGGTATCTTAATGGGAAGGGGAATCTGAAAAATTTTTGGTAAAGTTAGATGTGGGATTTTTAAATTGAAAAGGGCATTTTAAAATTTTCCCCTATGAATTACCTTTAAAAAAATTGAAAAAATTAATATTAATAGGAAACTAAAAAAGTTGGGATTGCTACAGTCCACCAAATTTCCCCTTTAAAACCCCCCCCCTTTATTTGCACCGGCCTACTCCAATCTAATTAAACCTTCCGGGAAAATTTTGAAAAATTCCCCTTCCCCAAAACCCTTAAAAAAATTTTCCTGGGGTTTTTTAGTAACTAATTTTTTGTTAGGCCCCCGGGGAAATTCACCTTTTTGTTTGGCTAAAAGCCTTTCGCGGGGGTCAAAATTTTCCCTTTAAAATTTTTAACCCGGCTTAAAAAAAACTTCCGGGGTTTTTAAAGGGATCCCTTTTGCTCTATCTTTTCGTTTTTCCCGGAATTTGGGTTGGGAAAAAGAGCCCTTTTGGCCCCAAAAATTTTTTAAAAGGTTTTTTATTGGCAAAGGAGTGTGAGGCCGATGGGAATTTTTTAAATCTAAAAAAATTTATTACCTCCCAAAAATATTTGGGTTTAAAATTTTTTTAAATTTAAAAAACCCTTAATTAAACCTTAGAATTGTTAGGGTTCTAGTTCCTTTTATTTACCAATGTGCGTTATTATTGTTGAAATAAAACAAAGGTTAACAACAGCAAAGCGCATGAACTGATTGGTTGGAAATACGTCATTGCAGTTATCATATGACTATGAAGTCATATGAATTTAGCCCATTGCAGTTTGACATTGCTTTTAGTGACATAAAAGTCTCAAGAAGCAAGACAAAATACGCCAATTTGGCTTTGAAATCACGTGATTCTGAAAATATTCCGAAGAATGAATTACAAGTAAATATCCATCCTTGTAAACACTAATTATTCAAACTGGACTATTTTGCTTTCCCTAATGACAGGAATTCGGCTCTGTTTACTAACACTTTGTTTAGATTGTATTCGTTTTCCACAAAATATATTAACATTTGCTAATGTATGTTGTTTAGCAATATAGCTTTAGAAGTTTTTGTTCTTTAATTGTAATTTCATAAAAACCGCTATTTTAAGTCTCAAACCATATGGGGAGATTAAATATTTATAAATATAAGAATAGACGAGACATTTTAATAGTTGTAAGACTTACGCATACTTTCAAATTTTTGCCGTGCATTATACAAAGTTATATTCAAGTTCTTTTGAACTTCATGCACAAAAATCGTAAGTGAAAATTTACAGTGGAGATAGTAAAAATATTTTTTTTACTCCTCTTCCATATCCCCCTAAAACATTTCAAATAATTTCTGGATATACATACAACTTTGTGGTTAAGTATACATTTACATAATCGTGAACATGGTGATAAATATTTTAGAATATAAAAAACCGAAATGTTTGCCATTTTTTCAAAGCGGTTCAGACTATTTTTTCTCAAACACTTTAAATTTAACAGACCCTTGAATTTAACTCTTAACTCTGATGCAAATCGCAAACCTCATGGATATTTTAAAAAGGTGTTAAGCTTTTCAAAAAACTTCAAAAATTTCGCTCGTTGTGTGAGAGGAGTAAGTTTTTAATGGAAAGAAAAACTAAATTTTTTCTTTTCAAATATATCTGCTCCAAAAGTCTGTCTCTCACTACACAAATAAGATTACATTTCTGTTTTCAAAGTATTTTGCAGTCGAAACGTGTTTCTTCCGCTAAAATTTCAGGAAGAAAAAATAACAAGTGGCATGCATTGCTTTTTCTCAGCAGTTGTATCATTAATAATTAAAGACTAACCATGAATCTATCTGAAGTTTCTATATTGAAAAGGCATCGCATCAGTTTTCATTTGAAATTCTTACCAATAACGAAAAATTCGAGGCAAAGTTTAGAGATCTCATCACATGCGAGAATATAAAACGAAGCATAAATATAAAGTGTTAAGATGAAATACCGATGATCGAAATATTTTGTATTTCTCACTTAAGGTGGTATTTATTTTTGTCTCGATTAATTTTTTAAAAATAAATTTTAATTTATGTACCGCACTAATAGTAATTAATAAAGCTATTTAAAATAGTATTAGTGATAAAAATTGCAAATACTATTGTATCACATGCCTAATAGTCTTAAATAATAATAAGTAATCAAAAAAAAGTTTCTAAAGTCAATTTCCACTTAGGTCAACAAAGAAAACTTTTATTTATTAATTAATTAATAATGAATTAATGTTTGAAAAAAAACTGTATTAACATCATGTCATCCACTACAAGTTTAAGAAAATGTATTTGAATTTGAGTGGTGCCATCTGTTGCAGCTAGTTGTGACATCATCGAAAAATAATGCAGAATAAATTTAAAATTAAAAAATAAAATTTAATTAATGAATTAACATTCGAAAAAAAACAGTTTTAACATCAAGTGCCATCCATTACAAGTTTAAAAAAATGTATTTGAACTTCAGTGGATGAATAAAACTATTTTACTAAAAATTGAAAATTTGAGCAACATATATATAGGGAGAGTATGAACTAATAGTAGGAATTAAAAAATTGATTTCAAAACACATTACGCAGTCAAAAATAAATATTTTTGAATGTAATCTTTTTGGCAAAATTTAAATTATCTAGATGCCAATGCTACGAATAAATTAGCACATAGAAACATACAAAATAAAAAATTACGCACATAAATTAATGTAAAAAGATATTTATAACCATACATTTAATTTTATTATTAGTTCTAGTTTTCAATATGGTATTAAAAATCCTGCTGCGAAATTTATATGATTATAAAACCATCCATGCATGTACATTTAAATAAAATGATTATAGAATTTTGAGCGGCAAATTACATGTTTAGTCTGATGTATCTAGAAACGAGAAGTTTTAACACTGAACTGTTTTAAATTATCCAAACGCTTAGTTTATCTTTTTTTTTAATTGATCATCATTTCTAAACATCACCAAATAGAAGGAGGGCAAAACATTTTAATGCGAATTCGAAAACCCAATCACCTAAAATTGAAATTTCTATTATCTAAATATTACTAATGGATTTATCATGATCTTTTCATGAAATAAGTTGAATGTAGAAAGTGCAATAAATAACTAAAAATATCGACCATTTTTTCCAAATTTCTTGTAACACAATAACAAATAAGAAGAGACTAAAACTGTTTCTCGATAAATTTTAAAAATTCTGTCGAAATGGAATCATTTGAATAAAACAAAAATATTTTAAAAAATATATATTTTCTATTTTCTATAGAAAATGAAAAAAGTTTTGAGAGGGGACAACAGTCCCATACAACATTTCCCATTTTGACATAAAACGACGTAAGTTGTTGAAAGGTTTTTTAAAAAAAAGTAAGAAGATTTCAAACATATTTTGAACAGATTTAATATCTGTCATCACTTGTTAAGCTGTATTTAAATGATGTTTCCTAACTTTCCCAAAGCCTAAAAAAAAGGTACTTTCTCTTTTAAAAGTCACTGATAAAAAAGCAAAACAGCCACACACCTGAGAATATTTTTCCCCAGAATTGTCTTATCCTTTTCATCATCAATAATTTAAACTAAGACTGTGAAACATGGGGTTGATTTAAAAAGGAAACAAGGGTAATTTGTTACGTTTTATTAAAATTATTCATGATGCTGGAATACAGGGAAAGGAGAAAGATGCTATTATTTTAGTCTGAAAGCTAAAGACAGCAGTCTCGTGGCTGTAGGTGTGGGAAGTACCGGGTCTCATAGGGATAGTAAATGACCTTTAAAATAAGTCTTATGAAGGCTGTGAAGGTATTGGAATGAGAATATTTACATAATGAGAAAAGTAAATTGTCATTGTGGGTTGAGTTGAGTTTGGTGTTTTATGGCGCAAGAGCCAGTTTTGGCTATACTGCGCCAAACATTCATAGGTTTGTGGTCTGGACGGGAAAAGAAGAAAAGAAGAAATTGGATGCAAGATGGAGGGTTGAAAATAGAGAAGGATCACTGGGGTACCCCGGGGTCGTGACACCCGTGTTTACCAAAGATAGTAAACCCCTTGGGAAAAGTAAAAGATCACTAGGTACTCAAATAGGACACCCGTACCCACCTAAAGAAGGTGAGCCCTCTGAGGGGATGTCATTGTAGGAGATGTCAGTGATGGTCGTGAAAGCAAAGACATCTATATTTAACTTTGAATTTAATTGCTCACAATTAATATATTTACAAATTATTCACACATATTATAGATCATCATTTAAACAGTGAAATGTTGTTTATCCGAATCAACTGGTACCGGACACCGTTCGGATACGCGATTGTTCGGATAACCAGAAACCGAATGCCATCCATGCAGTATATGAAACCGGACACTATACGAATATTGAAAATCATCACATGTGGGAAACGTACATGAAGAAAAAGCAAAATGTCGCAATTTTACCTTTATTGTATTATAATCACTTATTTTTTGCTGTGCCATTGTACATCTTCGTTTTTTCGCTGCAAGGTCTCTGATTCTCTTGAGAAGCAGTTGTTGAGTAGGACAGCACTCTGATTGTTGTTCGTACCACTCCATAGCTGTCTCTAACACAGAAAATGCGTTAGTATTTGATGGACCCTTGCTATTTTCGTTGTTGCCATTGTCCTCGTCTTCATCCGTTTCATCGTCGATCAAGATCGGATTCTTCTTGCACTGAAATCACAATCTCGTCATCATTTAGCATTTGAAATCCACAGTCTTCTGCATCGCATGCGATCCAGGTGTTTCTACATCTTCGTCGCACTTTTGGGAAACCCCATTGATTGGACAAATTATATTCTCCCTCCCTGTGGTCAGTCATTGAAGTCTTTTTCGCCTCTAAATCTGGGCACAGCTGTTTCATGCATTTTCATATACAGTACATGTAGTTGACAAAAAAAAAAAAACTGGTCCGGATATTTGAAGCTCCAGATAATAAACGTTCGGATAAACGACGTTCTACTGTATTGTATTTTGTAATTCTTAACAGACACGAGGGATCTTCGTTGTTTTTTGTCGTATCATGGCGTCTTCAGCTTCGAGCGTCTATCCTCAGTCTAGTTTCGACAGCAAGTTATGGGCTATCAGGCATGCGCGGGTTACGTTCAAAGCAGGAGAGACGTAGCTTAGCATTATAGCGGCTGGTACCACATTATCTTACAAGGGGAGGGCACGACTAAGGAAATTCATTTGGGATCGAGACTTGGTGTAATAGTAATACTCTTTTAGGATGTTCACTCCTCAATGTAATTCCGTCGAATGGCCAGTCAATTCGGAGAAATCAGCCTTCGAAATTCATGCTTAGCTTTTATACAATTAAATTTAAATTTTCCGCAACGAGTTCGTAGCTTGATGCTGGAGGTTAGGGTTCGATTCTACGCGATCAACTTTTTTCTCCAATTCATTTAATTATTTTTTTAATTAAATAAATTTATTTATATGAAAGTTTTATTAAATGTTAAATGATATTTTTTGTAATTATTTTGTATTTTATGAAATAAAAAAAATTTAAAATATATAACTTAAATTTTTTACTCTAGTAAAACTATTTAAAATTATTATTAATTAAAAATATTTAAAATTATTGTTAATTAAAAATATTTAAAATTATTATTAATTAAAAATATTTAAAATAGTTATTAAATAAAAATATTTAAAATAATTATGAATAAAAATTATTAATAATTAAAATTAGTAAATTAATTATTATTTATTAAAATTAATTAATTGATCACTGTTTATACTAAATAATTAATTAATTATTATAATTAATTTATCACTATTTATTATAATTAATTAATTATTATTAAGCATTAGTATTAATAAGAAATATTATTAATTTATTATTAAAATTATTATTACTTTATTATTAAAATTAATAATTTATTACTAAAATTATTGTTTATTAATAAAATTATGATTTATTATTGAAATTATGATTTATTATTGAAATTATTATTGATTTATTATAGTACTACTTAAATAAATTTATTAGAAAATTATTTAAATAAACTTTTGAAATTAAAAAATTTATTTTGAAAAAGGACTTATTAAATATTTTATAAAATTGTAAAATAATTAATTTAATAACACATATATAAAAAAAAAGACATATTTTTTTATTATATTAATTATGAAATACTACCTGATAATAAAATATGTTGTATAAATTATATATTTTATATTATATATAATATTTTATTTATAGTATATTGTATTTCACATTATAAAACTATTTGCAACTAATATTTTGTAAGATATCATTTATCATTTATTATATATTTTATTATAAATACATTATTAATATAAAATATATTTATAAAATTTAATATAATTATTTATATATAATCAAAGTACTTTTTTATTTTATAAAAATACAAAATACTCATAAAAATATCATTTAATATTTAATAAACCTTTCATAAATAAATTTATTTAATTTAAAAAATAATTAAATGAATTGAAAAAAAAAAGTTGAGCACGTGGAATCGAACCCTAACCTCCAGGATAGAAAGCAGACGATTTACCAATCAAGCTACGAACTCGTTGCGGAAAATTAAAATTTAATTGTATAAAAGCTAAGCATGAATTTCGAAGGCTGATTTCTCCGAATTGACTGGCCATTCGACGGAATTACATTGAGGGGTGAACACCCTAAAAGAGTACTACTATTACACCAAGTCTCGATCCCAAATGAATTTCCTTAGTCGTGCCCTCTCCTTGTTAGATAAAAGTTCATACAAAAAAAAAGTGTGTCTGTGTACTTATGTACGCACGTAAGGAGTTATACTTCTTTGGCGTAACAAAATTAAAATCTTTTTAAAAATCTTTTGCAGACAAGCTGGGCCAAGGACGAAAGGTGGTCACGAGCAGAGTTGAACGATACTAAACTTCAGTCAATCGGAAGTGAAGGGAAGTGAAGAGCAATATTTTTATGAGAATTTCGAAGGCGGGAATGATTTGTCCCGTTCTGTATATTTCTAGACAAAGGATTTTCGCATCCGCGACGGTGTGCGCGCGCATTGTAAAAATTTACCCTCATCCTATTTCTCTAACGGCCCAAAAGAAGTATAACTTCAAAAATTTTAAAATACAAGAATGTGATGGTAGATTTCCTTTTTATTTTTTTATTTATACACACAATTTCTGACACTAGAGCTATTTCTACAAAGTCACTAAACTAGGAAAAATTTTGATATTTTTGAAATTTCCTTTTTACATCTTCAGAAAAATTAGGTAATTAGATGGATGAATATTAATTTCCAAGCAGGAGTTGAGATTTAGCTTATTTTGATTGTTTAGAGACCTTGGGAAACACCGAAACTCAAATGAATACTTAAAATCAATAATAATAGGACAATGGAGGAAATATGATAAAAAGTGATATTATTGCTATTCTGATTATAATAGTAATGCTTTAATTTCGATTAAGACCAAAATATTAAGATTTGTAGTAAGAACAGTGAAAACTGCGAAGATTAACAAAGTAATATTGAAAATAGAACAATAAAAAGGAGCAGCCAGAAAATTACGAAAATTTCAGAATACGCACCCCTCACAGTGTAATGGAATTCTCTGGTACATTTTGCGTATGTTACAAGTGATGTAACATACTAAATGGGCAATACTCATCCTGTGATTTCTGCCAGTGAATGCGGAAACTTTTTTCTTGTTTTAGAGGATACGAGTAATAACACAAAATGCTCGGACGTCATCAATGAAGGCAGCTCCAACAGATGGATGATTTTACAAGAGGCACGAATTGAGAAAGTCAGGTTAGTCTGGCCATTAAATTTTAGCTGACACCAATCTAGACGTGTCAACAGTGCACTGACTTGTGGCAAGCGTAGATAGAAAAAAAAGAAATATAGCAAGTTTGAGGGGTGCTGTTGTGGCCTAAGTGTGGAGGGATACATGCATGACAAATGGTGGCCTCACAAGTCACTTCAGCCACCATTTTTCAGCATGTGTTAGACACCCTTGGTCTAGCACAGTTATTCACAAAGTGTCCCTACGGACCCCTAGGCGTGCCCTGTATTATTCAAGGGGTTCGTGGAAAATTAAAACTGGCTTAGGGATCCCTGAACAATGTCAGGGATCCTACAAGGTGACCAATTAAATTTAACCAAAACTAAAAGCATAATATCTTCGTTTGTTGCAAAACTTTTTCTGTACAAACAAAACTTGGGAAGCGGAGAATGTGTGTGTGCGTTCTCAGTTACCAAATCTTTCGATATTTCAAAATAAAGATGGAGATTTGCTTGCTTACTATTAACATTTAACTGCTCTTTATACAGACCTGAACCAAAGATTTGAAAGCATTCTTTACGGGTGTTGAACCCTTTTGCACGTGGACAAACTCAGATCCCAAACACAGATGAATCTATACTAATACAGGGACAGCTTATTGGAATATCCACACAAAAATGAGGAGCTTAAGCCAATATTTGAACAGGGCTTCCACCAACTCTGGTGCTAAAAACGGATCCCAATTTTATACTCTACTATATGGGTTATTGTACAGAAGCTGTTGACTGCTTTCCCGTCTTTCTATTTGGTAGTTCCTATTTTATCCGTTATAAATCTCATCATACACACATACAAAAAAGAAAAGAAACGGAAACCGATTAGAAATTAGTGCTAGAGGAGATTTGCGGTTGCTACTCATAAACACATTGAGTTTAATATAAATATACGCAAAACTTCTCATCAAGTTTATCCAAATCATTAGTTTTTTTTAAAAATTTTGTTTTAAGCAAAAGTTATAATTTTAATAAATACTTCTTCAACAAAAAGTTTTCTTAAATTAGTAATTTTTATATTATGCATTTATGCATCCTTTTTACTTGGGAGGGAGTGTGGGCATGTTTTGACTATAAAAAAGGTTCCATGGCTCAAAAAGGTTTAGGAACCACTGGTCTAGCAGATGCCAGATTGACCAGAACCATTATTTGTCGATTTTTACTGGCCTCCACTTATGTGTCTTCTGCTAAGAAGACTGACATTGACTTTTAGAACAGAGAATCTTTTTTCAATGATGCCGGGATAGAGCGATGTGGACGATAGAAAGGCGCAGAACTATTTCTTCAACGAGTTATGCTTCTGTTTGTCAAGTTCCACACCAACATGATGATGAATTCAATCTTGCCGCATCTGTGAAACACCCCATTATCCCTTTACGCTACATTGTAGTTTGATATGCCATTGCATACAATAGCAGGTCGTTTTTGGTTCATATTAAAGACATTGTGACGGCCCAGTGCAGTGATACGTGAATGATATACTACGGCCAGTGATACTCTCCTTCTTTCGGGAGGTGAAAGCTGCTCAATGTCCTTTACCAGCCAGATACCAAGGTTTAGAAATAGGTTTAGGAGCCAATATGCTTTGCAAGATGTATATGTATATATGTTTTCCTCGCCGCCCTTGCTTTCCCCACTTGCGACATAGCCATCCTGTGATGACTATGTCGTTCCGGATCCGCGTAAGCTAGAGGTGTGGGATTATCAAAAGGATGAGGCATGTTGGTTCTTAATAACTTTATTAAGAATAACTTATATTACTTACTCCCTAATTAACAACTTTAATTAAAGTGAGAGTTAACACCACTAAACCTTGTATTTAAGTCAGATCACGCAACTAGATCCTTATCTTAATTATAATAAATAAAACTGATTCTGTCTTTAACTTCCTATATATAATATATTACCTTTTGTAGATCTTCCTATAGTAATTGAGATATCTATAATGTGGGCCACTTCCTTATATACGACGATTCCAACTTCTTTTACAATGGGATTTCTATTCCTTCCAAAGCTATCGGACTGTTAACTCTTGATCTGAAAGATTCCACTAATTGCTATCTTCTAGACTTGCCGCGCTATATCTTATCATCAAAGCTTCTATCCTTTAAAGTATATCCTTACTTACATGTTACATTCGTTTATCTTCTGGTATTGGGTTGGAAAGGTTTTGCCATTAATCGTGGCCGTCAAAGAACATAGGATTTATGTTAGCAGAAGGACGCGAGAGACGTCACACACTCACCTGCTTTTTCACCGATGCACGCGTGAGTC
The DNA here is from genome assembly GCA_019973955.1 of Trichonephila inaurata madagascariensis. Lineage (NCBI taxonomy): Eukaryota > Metazoa > Arthropoda > Arachnida > Araneae > Nephilidae > Trichonephila > Trichonephila inaurata. Next base: position 100,596 of record BMAV01004048.1, read on the forward strand.
GTGAATAGACAGTGCTTGTATAACCTGCCCCTGCCACGTTCAAAAGATAACTGTAGAAAGTAGTTCATAGGAAGAGTCTTTCCTCAGGACACCATCTGTACACTTATTGACTCTTTATCTAGATGAGGCTTCCTATATCACCGTTCACAGCTGTCGTACAACCTGGTGAGCTGAAGTTGTTCCAAGTTGAAGATTTTCTAAATAAACATCACTTATTGTTCGTTTCTGTCGTTCTCTGCTTGTCAGTGTTTTCACTTTATGGTCGCTCCTTGGTGTTGTATTTTCAATGTCACATAGGGGTTTTTTTTCCCTATGACAGTGAAAATCCTGTTTGATATTCATACCTCTCTTGTATTATGAATTTTATATTTCCTAATGAAGATATAGAAGAATCTTTTTAAGAATATCCCCATGTTTATAATTATTCACTGTAATGCAGATCTTGCTTCAACAAATTTAACACTAGTGAAGCCGTCAAAAAAGGATTTATACGACAGAACGAGATTGTACATAAAGTAAAAGTTTTTTTAACTGTGAAAAATTACGTGCATTTATTTGATAAATTACGAAAAAGGATTAAAAAAAGCGTATACTTTTTATTTGATGACAAAAAAATGGTTATATTTTAATGAATAATTTTCAACGAGCATGATAAAGAAGAATATTCGCTTAAAAACTAAAGCAAAAATAAAAAATAAAAATGTGTAAAATTTAGTATACTTTATAAACGTGTCGCTGGAGAGATTTGTTTAGATTTTAATTGTTTTCAGAAATTATCATTACATTTTTATAGCCATTAAATTAACATTATTCAGTCTGTCTTATATTACACATATAGTATCTTTTAAGACAACAACCATAATGGATTGAAAAGGATCACGTGATTAGCTGTTATAAATTGAATTTTGTCGTAGTGAGCTGGAGAGTATTTTGTTTCACTCTTCCAAAAATTTTGTTTTATTAAGCCTAATTCGAATCATGTTTCTTAAACTAGTAAAGTATTTTTTTACTAGTACAATCAAGTCAATCTACTTAATTAAAGACATCCAGTTTCAGTAGTGATCCGCGAGTAACTGTTTTCAGTCAGTGATGTTGGAGTTTGTAATCAGATTAGTAAGTTGTTGACACAACCTATTGGCTCTTGATCTAATCGGAATTTAGTAATAATTCGAATTTAATTTTAATTTGAAATAATAGAAAAAAAGCTATAAAAATTGATTAATTATTAAATATTTATTTATTACATATCTTACAATTTTTTAAAAGAAGTTCTTTTTCCAAAGAAATTCTCGGTTATATGTAGACTTCTGTGAAATAGAATGCCAAAATATTTCAATCAATTTTTCTCAGAGTGTATTTTTATCAATAAAAAAACACAGCAGGTCAAAAACATTCGATAATATCCCCAGGGACACAAAATGTATAGAACAACAAAAGAGTTTTGAAGAAGCGATGCACAATTTTAATAAATACACCAAATGAAATGAATTTTAAAGTCTCACTCCATATTGAAGGAATATAAAAACTGATTTCTGAAAAACATCTCTCTTTTTTACCTTATCATTTTCACTATTCCAAAAGCGGTTTTTACGTAAGTGTGAGCAAATCTTCTACTTTCTTCTGCCAACGATTCCATTTTGAGATTTTTTGCCCCCAAGTGGATGAAAGAAAGACAGGAAGACTTCAAGTTTCCTCGAAAGTAAATATTAGCTATTTTTGCAAAGAAACTCTTGCTTTGAAAAATCGATCGCAAAAGAGAGAAAAGAGCGAGCTGCACATACTTGAAATTCTGCAAAACACCTGAGACTGGAAATAATTAACTGCTTAACTGAGAAAATCCGATTGTTTTTAGAGGAAAAAAAAGGAGTTAAGCCCATGACTCTGAAAGGATTTGATGTTGATAATTTAGTTTTTTTTTTCAGATTAAATGGTCTAGTGTTGATTTTTATTTTCTGTTCTTACACTCTATAAAATAATAAACAGAAGTGACAACTTGAGTTGTAAATTTCTATGTCGTCGAATAATCAACATAATTTGTTGAAACATCAAAGGAGAGATAGCGAGAAATTAAAAATTAGTCTAATTAGTTCTATTGGAAGATATACAGTCTGAAAAGAATACTATTTCATTTTTATACATTTCCAAACTTCGGTATAAAATCATGTTTTAAAATCCTTTTTCAATTCCTACTGTTGATTCACACTCACCCTATATATATATCTTGTTCAAATTTTCAATCTTTAATAAAATACTGTTTATTCATCCACTGAAGTTCAGAAACATTTTTTAAAACTTGTACTGGATGGCACTTGATGTTAATACAGATTTTCAAATATTAATTCATTAGTTAAATTTAATTAATGAATAAATAGTGACAAAAATAATAGTCCAACACCATATATGAAAAGGAAAAGTACTTGCTGTGTCCCTATAGCGCAATAGATAGCGCGTTGGACTTCTGGTCGTGGGTTCGAATACCGCCCGGGATGGCCAAGTTTCTGCGAAAGTTGTTTACTTTACTATTCTATTTTATTGCAATAATTAAATTTAATTAATGAATAAATAGTAACAAACAAAAATAATTGCCCAACACCCTATATAGAAAGGAAAATTGCCAGGAAAATCGCTTTCTAATTAACCACTTAATATTGTGATTCGGTCATATGTATATACTTATTTATATTAATTGTAATTATTTATAATAAAAAGTAGCTAAAATATAAAATTTTTCTTTGATGACCTAAGTAGGAATTGACTTTAAAAATTTTCTTTTTATATTACTTGTTTCACCTTTTTTATCCTTTAGTTAAGTTATATTCGTCTTATGATGCAGACGATATTTGATAATACCCGAATTCATTCAAGTTTTTTTCTGTTTACTTTTGATCGTGTGACAATAAAAAATATTTTTATTTAGAATTTTGTTGAATTCATTAGTTGAAATTTTGGAGGTTCTGTGTTTTAGTGAAAAACTAGCTAAAGCTATTTATCTGTGAGTGTGTGTGTGTATTTTATTTTTGTGAACTAATATTTTGTAAAATTCGTCTGTGCTTTTTAAATTGTGTGTTGAATGCCCATTTATAAAAATATACATTAAAGACACAACGGTTCGTTTCCAGTTCAAGTAATTTGTGTATATTATTAATTTTGCGCAATTTCAGATTTATGCGTCTGGCATTTATGCTTCGTCCTATGATCTCGTATTCAATTTCATAACTAAGATTATCATAATCCTGATTTAAATAATATATAAGAAACTTCAGGTATTTATTAAATACTTTTTTCACTATAAGAAATGTATAATGACTTTTATTTGGCATCATTTTTCTTACGAATTTCTAATTTTGATTTCAATTTAATACTTCAATTTGTAGTAGGATTAGGTTAATTTTGTATAGAAGCTTTAACGTATGTTTGGAATCTCTAAATAAACAATACTAAAGTATATACTGTAATATTTATTTTATATTATTTTATTACTTTTGTTTTTTATTCTTTTTATATTTCGTTGCAAAAAAGGAGAGAAAACATTTAGATAGTTTAAATAAATACATAGTTATGTATTTTGTTTACATGTTAACAAATATATCTAAACATTTATAATAAAACACTTGAAATGGGCCATTTGGTTTATAAATAGTAATGTATAATTTTAAGGTATTTTTATGAATGAAAATATAGTGGGTAATAGCTTTGTTGCTGCATATCCTTCCCCAAAACCTGAAAAATAAATAAATAAAGGAAAATGTTATTCGCTTCCAAACAATGTTCAATATTTAAACAACTGTGACCTATAAGTTTTATAAGTAAAATATCAGACATTTATTATATAAATGAAACCTTTTAAGTCTATTTTATCATGGTAATTTTTTCTTTTCATTTCGAATTATTTTCGTGGGACATGTGTTTATAATCATTGCCTCTCAACTCACACGAATAATTGATTTGTTGATGCAGTTCGTTGATTCATAACTCTAAGCTCTTTTAAGTAAAGTATTGTAATTTCTCATACTACTTAAGCCATGTTTTATTTCCTCATCTCTCCATACAAATGAATAATTCCCCAAAACTATAATCTTGTGATCACATTGAATGTTTTTCTTTTTTTGCTTTTAATGTTGCTTTCTCAAAATGCTTCGGTGAAGGAAGGTTTGTAATGGAATGCATTGAGCAAGAAGTTCGTAATACTCCCAGCAGTAAGCATAGACTTAAGTCTCTCTAGCAGATCTTACAAATATATTTAATTCTATCATTTTAGGCCAATGAATTCACTAATCAAAATTCACTTTTACTTGTTAGAACAACATAGATTATATTTTTCCGACCTTTAAAATGTTGCGGTTTGCTCCTATTTTTATTTCAATTTTTGTACTCACCCTTGCAAAACCAATAACCAAAATAAGATTTCTAAGCTCCAAACCCACTTTTAGACCTTGTTTTTCATATTTACCTTTTGGTACTAAGAAAACTCAACATTAAGGTATACCATATATTACGGTAATAATATATTATATATACCGTTGACTAATTACACCAAATCAAAAGACATCACCAAATATTAGGAGGATATATAAAAAAAATTAAAGTTGACCTCCCTACTACAGTCAACAAAGAATATTTTTTATTTTAGTGAATTAAACTTAATTTCACGAAATTCTAATATTTTGAAAATACTGTATCACATCAAACAACCACTAAGCAAGTTTAAAAAATATATTTGAAGCCAAGAAAAAATTCGTTAGAAAAACTTTTTACAGACGCCCTGTTGGTACTAAGCCTAACTTCGTCAGAACTAAGGCATAATAAATTTAAAATAAAAATAATAAAATTTTACTAATGAATTAATATTTGAAAAAAAACTGTAATAACATTATGTCATCCACTACAAGTTTAAAAATGTATTTTGAACTTGAGGATGAGTGCAAAAGTATTTTATTAACGAATGAAAATTTGAACAAGATATATTTATATAAGGAATAAATATACATATAGGGAGAAAGTGAAGTAGTAATAGGAATTCGAAAATAACGATATGGGATCATTTCTAGGTGGTACTATATGTAGCTATTATTAATACGCCAAATTTCAAAAGTTGCAAAATTTGTTTGTTTTTAAAAATTTGATTGATAAATTTTTATATTAAAAAATTCATTTTTAAATAGTTTTAATAAAGTGTATAAATAGGATTTCTTCTTTCTTTTTGTGCTCAATTCAAATATTATCGCTCAATTCTTTATATTGTATTCATCATTCATCGCAAAATTTTATGAAGTTTTTCAAGTTGTAAAGTTTACACGTAGAAGAAAATGATTTTTAACCTTATTCTAATTTTAAAACAATTTACTTTACAACTGAAACAAAAAACGGTTTAGTTTTTTTTTCAAATACTTTGTTCAACGTTTTATTGAGCATATGAACCTTGAAATAATATTAGTTTTCAAACTAACTTCATATGTGTACCAAACGTGAATTACTAAAATATTCTTGTACTATTGAAGTATGAACATCTTTAAAAAACACACGTCTTTTTTTTTCTTCATTTTGGCGATACTAAATGAAATAAAATATTTCTCAACTTTACAAATCGTTAAAAATCCCCAAACCCCTTTTGGCAGCCAAAGATAGATATTTAATTCATTCAAAACAGTTCAAAGGTTTTCGAACTTTACCTCTTTCAAGAACCTGTTTCCCTTTTCACAAAAGTTTTATGTGTCTCAAATTATTAAAGGTTAAAAATTAAAAAAGTGCAATAAAAAATGCAAGTTAAATCAAATGGGTTAAATTTGTTTAATCCTTATGACTTTTTTGAAAAAAATGCTTATATTTTTTCGAAATGAGTTCTTTTTCCGCCTTTCACAAGTGATTAAGTACTTCATTTCAGAGACGAAAAGACACTTACTTAAAAATTAATTTCGAGAGCTTAAAACCAACTTTTCAACGTGTGTAACTTAAAAAAAAGGCTTTTAGAATAAAATATTCTCTTAAGGACTTTCGAAGGCATTATTTTTTGCAATATGAAGTTTTTGCAAAGACATCGGTTGGAACCTTGATTTTGTAAAGCGCACAAAAGGAATAATCTTTTGATATTGTTACGTGATCCGGGGTTCGAGAATTTTATGCAGATCGGTCGCAAATAACAAGACATTTCTTTAAGAGCGATGAGAATTATTAGAAACTTAACCTTTAAATACAGGATTCAGCAGCAATATTTCCAAAATAAATCACGGAAGGTCTTCACACCTTCGAACAGCCCCCTCAGACACAATTTATCGGTGTCTAAAATGCACGTATATAAAAGATTATTCACAAGCAATCACTCGTTCAAAACAACAGCCGTGAAGTGCATCCCTAATCTCTTCAATACTAATTGATCGCTTGTCAAAACCAGACTGGACTGACTTTGACGAGCTCTTTCTCTATTTATATCCCTCGCGGATAATTCGAGAAAGACCTGCTTGGTGCTCATATATAGGTAGTGAAATTGGTAGGTTTCTCTGCTTATTTCTAGAAGAACCCAGAGGATTCCGAACTCGCCAAAAATGGTCGCCAGAAATGACACCAGCTTGGCTCTATCGCCAAGATTTCGCCAAGTTTCCATTGAATCACCATTATAACAACGTAAGAGACTTGCGCTTGCTTGTGAATATTGGCACTTTAACGTAAATTAAATCTACTTTGAGTAAGATAAAGGTATTACACATCCAATACAAATTATTTACACTATTTAATGTACCAGAACAATATTTAAAGTCAGGGTGAATCAGAATGTAGATAAAATTGTTATAAGAATATTACTACAATAAAAATTAGTTAAATGCCACTTTTTGGCATAAAATGAGTTGAAAGAATGGCATATTTACAAAACATTCTGCTTTTAAGAAAAATGCTTCTATAATAATAAAAAAAAATTCCTATATTTAGCTAGAACTTCTATACTGGGGTTGATTTAGGAATTTTTGAAAAAATTCAATATTTAATTTCAGATTTATGATTAATTAAAATAATAGAGGATGCTTTTTGATAAAAATTTCTTTACTCTGATGTGTAATAAAAATAAGAATAAATCCACTTCTAAATTATTTATTTCAAATCCAGTATAGAAGTCATAGTTACAAACAGGTACTTCTTAATTATTATAGAAGCATTTTTCATAAAAGGAGAATGTTTTGAAAGTATGTCATTCTTTCATTTTTGCCAAAAATAACATTTAAATAATGTTTTATGTAATAATATTCTTAAGACAAATTACGAAATATCCTTAAGAAGTAAACTATACCTGCAGCCTCCAGATTGTGACAAGCTAATTTAAGGATGGTTAAAACTATTTTTACTTTGCAACTTAAATCCTCGCTGTAATCTCGAAAAAAGACAGGGGCAATTCCCTACACATTGAACTGAAGAAAACTAAACAAAAATTAGGGAACAAATTGTAGCCGGAATATATCTGCTAAATAATATCATTTGTGCATATAGTGGTAAGTAAAATTGAATCACTGAAGACAAAACATAAAAACTTACTTTTTCCGAATGATCAGGCTTTTTGTTTTCCGAATGTAATGTGTATGATAATTTCTCTGAAATAAAAATCACTTCAGTAAATGAATAATATGGTTAAAACTTATGCTATTTATGTAATTTCGAATAAAAATATGTTTGAAGGTAAATTTTCTAATACAACTTTTTATTTTTCAAAACATGGCTTATTTCTCATCTTCTCTTTCTCTCACTCTCTCTCTTTTTTAACGCGCTTTTGTGCTTCATTTGTATATAACAAAAATCTGAGAACTCGATTTTACCCACTTTTAAAAAGATCAGATTAATTCAAAATTTGACTACATCTTGCATCTTATTTTACAATTAAGCCGATAGATCGCAGCACGAAGCATAAATTTTTCATTCAGTATAAATATCGAAAGACCATTAAATATACCTCCGTCGATATTTTTTTAATCAAAAGGAACGTAACTGGTTTTTCCATAAAATTTCACGTGCATTAAATGAATAATTTTTCAAGAGAATTATTAAAGAACGTTTCAATAAATGTTTAAAATTGATTTACACACAGTAAAAATGCGTTTAAATTAAGTTCAATTATTTACAAATGAGTAATTCGCAGGTTTCCGTTTCACCGGTGCAAGCGAAGAAGTCGCCAAAAGTGATACAACCAACACCAAACGGAATATCCCCGCTGGTAACCTTTTCCCATCACATTTGCAAAACAAGTCGCAGTCTTTTCAGTACTTACGTATTAGCGTCACCGCAACTAAAATTGCGCCACGAGTATCATTTATCTTCAAACAAACCACGAAAGAATCTTTAGTGTTTTGATATCATGGCACGATTCACGTGGCACAAATTTTGTGGCAGTGGCACTTAAACGTAAGTACCATCTCTTTTTATATGTACATTGTGTATTGTCGCCAATAACGCCAATGAGGCATGATTTGTGCCGTAGAAACGAAAAAGCACCGAGAACTTTTATTCTTAAAGTGAAATAAAACAAGCTAAGTTATAAATTGTGCCTTGGCTCAGGAAATGCATATTTAATCAATATGAGTTTTTTCATATTTTTGCTATGGTCCACCGTTTTATAGGTTGAATTTGTGTCCGGTTATGAAATTTTCTTACTTTTCTGCAATGTTGTGCTGTATTATAAATTACACTACTGATCATTAAAAGTACTACATCAGGCAGAAATACAGGTTATAAAACGGTATTTATTGGACAAATATATTGTACTCAAAATAACAAGTGATTAATTTTTTAAGAAATTTGCGTGCACAGATCCTGAGAAATCAGTATCAAGAACAATCACCTCTAGCACTAATAACACCATCATGGGCCTGGCTGAGTCAAACAGAGATTGGATGGCAAGTACAGGTAAAGATACCCATGCAGCTTCAACACGATGCCACAGCTCATCTACCGAAGTCATTGGCGTATGGTGATGAGCCAGTCGCTCGGCAACCATGGACCAGACATTTTCTATTGCCGACAGATCTGGCGAACGTAGGCCAGGGCAGCAGCCGAACATTTTCCGGATCAAGGTAGGTCCGTACAATACCACCTACAGGTGGTCGTGCATTATCCTGCTGAAACGTAGGGCTTAGCAGGTGTCGAATAAAAGGTAGAGTCACGGGTCATAACAGCCAGAAATGTAACATGCACTGTGTTCAAAGTGCCGTCAATGCGAACAACAGGTGACCCAGACGTGTATCCAACAGCACTCCGTACCATCACGTCAGGTAATAGACCAGTATGACGTTCACACCTATGACGCCAACACATGGATGCGATCATCTGGATGTTGTAAGCAGAACCTGGATTCATCTGCAAAAATGAGACGTCTCGCCATTCATGCCCCTACGTTTGTCACTCATCACGCCATTGAAGACGCTCCTCTCTGTGATGCAGCGTCAAGGGTAGCCGTAGTCATGGTCTTCGAGTTGAGAGTCCATGCTGCTGCAAACGTCGTCGAACTGTTTGTGCAGACACTTGTGGTCTTGCAAATGACCCAAATTCTTGACTCAGGGCTCATGACGTAGCTGAACGATCCATTAAGGCCATGTGAGTAACATGCCTGTCTTCTCGTCTATTAGTAATAGCGGAGCCGTTAAGCTCTAGCTCGTAGTTCCGTATTACCGTCCTAAACTCATCCTTCCATATCCTGCTAATAGTCATTAGGTCTCGACCGACGCGAGCAGAATTACTACGTTACGATAAACCGCACGCGCACACACCATCCCGGTAAGTTGCAATTCGACCTTTATCAAAGTAAGAAAACATGCTGGTACGCATTTATGCGTCTTACTCGAGACGTCACAACAACTTTTCACCAGGCAACGACGTTCAAATGCAATTTGTGTGTGAGAAACTGGCTGAACAATTTCCTCATTTAAACACATTGTACGTGTCACTAGTGGCGCCTACTTTGTCTGAATGCGCAGAAAGCAAATCATTTGCATATCGCAGCACCTTTTCCTGTCATTTAAAGTTCACAACTATAGCACGTTGCCTTCTTGGTGTAGCAATTTTAAAGGCCAGTAGTGTAGAACGACCTTCCTTCCGTTTATATATGAACATCCATTTTAAACCTATTGACTGCCAGCTACAAGATATCGCGTAGTAAGCGGGTATACCATAACTGTGTGTGTGTTGGCTACGAGATATCCCGTAGTGTTTGCTGAAATTTGAGATTAATTAAATACCTCCATTTGAGTTAGGAATTATTAGAGTTAGTGAATATTAACGTCGCACTGTTCAGCTACACGAGGGCTTTTGGTGACGGACCACGTAATTTTGAACCATGGTCAAGTGACGTGGACGACACCTGAACTGGCACACCCCTCTCCTAACAACCACACCAATGGGTGGACGTTTCAGCTCTCGACAGATTTAATGTGCATCGATGCCTACACGGCGGATCTTTAGTGGTACTGGGCTCGAACTCGTGACAAAGCCAGCCACGATCCTATACCACTCGGCTACCGCGGCCACAGGAATTATTAGAAAGAATGAATGAAAAATTCCTATAGTACAAAAAACATATTAATTATCAATTTTAATTATTAAAACTATGACTAAGATGATTAAATTATAAAGTAATAATTATAAATATACGAATGTATTTCAAAAATTTAAAAAAATATTTTTATTGTTGTTGCTGTGAATGATGAGTTTTAAAGCAAGGATCAACGTATGTAAAGTGGTGAGTTGTTGTGACACTGAACAAAAATACCAAGTCTTCTTACGTATATTTTTGTTGTGTATACATTCGACATGGCTTTATAGGTATCTTTTATTTCTGTAAAAGGAATATGTTTTAAGTAGTGAAAATCAGTTGTATTTGTATTAATAGTTGCAGCTTTCTCCTACATTGCTGCCTTCACAATCAAATACATGCATAATAACTGATTCCCTAAATTGTAGCATCTTCATCTTTTTATTCCCTTGATTTCTTTGGTTATAGATCAAGTAAGCATTCTGAAGGAAGATTTGGAAATAGGACAGAGCGATTTTGTGGCGACGGGTGGATGATTTTCCTGAGGTCTTCTAATTATTATTTATCCGTTCATTTTTAATATTTTGTAATTCTTTATATCTACCATAGCCTTATAGATTTTTCTCAGTGAGGATCATTACATATCTGTATGAAAATCTGACATAACATTACACATCTTGTGACGGACTTTCATCGCGATTTCCATTAATGTTCTCTTGGGGTTCTTTGGGGCTAGAATTTCTCAATTCTTTACAACCAACTCCAAAAGAAGAACGTGTGTATATGTAAATTAGGAATCTTATAAATAGTAGAAGTTCAGCGTTCGCGAGGTGGCTATGTGAAGTTGCTATATGAGGTCTATATTTATGATTAGAAAAGCTTAAGTTAGAGTTAGAGGAAATTACAAGTCCAAGAATTAACCTACCCGTACCTGTGCCTTCAAGATAAAGGGGGATACCATTCCACAAGGATTAAAGCCACGTCAGTGCGACCAAGAGAGTAGCTGTTACCAAGGATTTAGCGGTAAGCGTCTTCAATTAAGATATAAGGAAACTACGTGTATTAAAGAGATTGGCAGTAATCTCTAAAGTTAGATATAGTAGTCGATTACGCGATTAATTGGTAATACGAATTGTGTCTTCTCACTATAGATTCGCTTTCTATTATTATTATTATCATTATGTTTAGTGATTAAGTTAAGATATTAATAAATAGATAGTAAGATAAACAATATGTCTGATTCTTCGTTCCTTCCTACAGATACAGGTCGCGTAGATAATGTAGAAATGGGGCACCCAAGGGCACATGCCTCAAAATCTGATTGTCCCCAGATGAAATTAGGTTACGAGCTTGTAAAATCAAACAAAATGAAAAGAAAATCCTTGCATATGGAAGCTTTTATAGAAAAAAAAGCCACTGAGATAACTTGTAAGTGATTCTTATTCAGTGACCTCAGTTACGAGTTATCTCGTACTGTTTTTTTTTCAATAAGAATTACTGCAAATTCTATTATAATATCATATGGGTAACTTTATACGAGTATTTTTATTTTACAAAATGTCATGTTTTCTTTAAAATAAAATCTTGATACCCAGAGCAAGACAAAATTTATCTGGCAGTGAATGGGCTATTTAATACTATTATTGGCTAATGCATTTGAATTATTTAGCTAATTTCTAATATTCATTTTTTAAATGAATTTTTAACTTTTCTTTTTACAGTTATTTAAAGCTAATTTTTTATTTTCCTTTTCCTTTTTTTCTCTCCTTTGCTTTTTAAAACAATTTAATAAGCTCTTATTCTTATATTTTTGTAATATCATGCATAACGGACTCATGTATGCCCCTTTTAATGTTCCTTAAATGCATTAAAAAAGCATACTTTTTCATTTTTAGTACTTTTTTTTATATAAAAGAACAAATCCTCTGATTAAAATGCTAATAATTGTAAAATTTGATTTTCCCACTTATTTTTATACAGAATAGCCCATCTTCTCTGAAATAGAAAACTTGTTTCTAAGAACATATTAAACTTGAATACAATAAAAGCAAATCACATTCACAATCACACAATTCATTTCAAATCTTGTCATATCCTTTTTCTAAAATTCTGAACCTAAGTTGTAATTTTAGAAATACATGAGAAGAAACATCGACAAAAATTGGACTCAATATAGATGAAAATAAGAAAAGTAAATTTAACAAACTTACAGCTCGGCAAAGAAACTTCTACTATTTGTATATTAGCTGATGGCAACAGATACATGAAACAAGGAAATGGAATTGAAATTATTTGATCTAGCTGCACTGAAATTTACTGATAAAACTGAATCACGAAATCCTGAAAGCTCTTACTAAAATTTCACTTACCATTAATATTCAATCCCTAAATTCATTTTTCTCAGAATAAACACACTTGAAGACGAATGTTTTCCTACTACTATTATTTTAAGTTATAAACTAATCTAAATAGTTACAGAATTCGAATGAGCCAGACACTCATACAACACAGACTGAGAACAGCTTATTTATTTTATTTTACTAAATAATTTACAAGCTCTCAGTTTGAGAATTGCAGCAACAAATAAACGTAGGCATGAAATAAGATGATTAATAATTAATTTAACAGAAGTGAACAGTACAAACAAATTGCAACTAAAACTTTTTTGTGAAGTTAGAAAACTCCTATTCTAAATTTGACACTTTCTAATTTAAATTCTTATGGATGATATTGGAGATAAAGTATATTGTATAGTAATAGAGACATGGAAAAGGAACTCACATTCACAATATCATTCTCTCATTCCAATTGCGGCTAAAAGTGCCACCACAAACCCCAGACTATAAAAGTAGTTCACTTCTGTGATACCACATTTAAATAAGCAATACTGAGAAATGAATGTAGAACATCTAAAAGAAGTAGAATCATTAGAATAGAATAAAATCACTCTAAATGTGAAAACCCAAAGGAGAATGAAAATATAATCACTACTAATATTCCTTTTGGGAGTGGGAATTTTATGTAACATAACTTTAAAAACCTTTCTGGATTTTGATTGAAAGCGTTACAATTGTAGATTTAATTTTTCTTTAATTATTGTCTTGTTTCGGTTGATTTTGTGGCGTTTCCAACCAAGATATGCAGATTCCTTGGATGGTCTCATCAACCGTAACTGTAAATGGTGAATAACAGGAAGACGAAGCTGCAATCACTGGGGTGGAAAGTCATTTCCTTTACAAGCGCATGTTAAAAGTAGAAAAGCTGCCGATATGTAATTTACTGGTTTTAATCCTTGTTTTAACTGAGTAAGCAATTGCTTACTGTTACCGTGTTTTCACTTTTGGTCATATTTTCTTATTAAAGAATATATTGCTTTCCAAAATTTCGATAAAATACATATTTGCGCGTGTATAAACTCTAGTACTTCGTCAATTTTTTCTTAAAATCCTTTTTACCATGAATGTTTTGGAGGAAAATGTTGGACAAAAGTAAATGCTTTCTTAATTTATTAATATTCGTGATTTATTATTATACAAGTACCTCATTGGGAAAGTAATATACATGTATCAATATTCAGAAAAAATATTATTAATTACATAACACGTAAGAAATTACTTGGTTAAAAAAAACAGGAAAAAATAAAGAATTATAAAAATTTTACTAAATACAGTTTAATATTCAAAAATACCCAATTAACTTTATTAGTAGTTATTTCTGTAAAGAAATTATAAATTGTAAGGATTAAATTCTTTTGAAGATTAATAATTTATTATTATAGATTTTATCATGAATATTAATTTTTTCAAGTTATATATATATATAGTTACCTACATATTTAAGTTACAGTTAAAAATACTTATTCTTTTACTTTTTTGTCAACCTTAAATAATATTTTATAGACAAATGCAAACATTCTTAAAATTTCTCAAGTAACTATTATTTATCTTAATACACGTAATATATAATTATTTTAGAACTTATAATTTTATACTTTTTGCTAAGTGCTACCATTGATATAAACACACACGTGTATATATATATATATATATATATATATATATATATTGTAACTAATAAAAATATAAATTTTTAAAATTATCCATTCCAAGCCTTATTTTTTAAAAATAAGTTTCAATAAAAGAAGAATTAAATAAATGGATAAATCATTTGGTCACAAAGAAATTAATTTTAAAAAGATTGTTTTCGAAGCAATATATTTCAAAAAGAGAATAAAAATAAAATGACAATGCCCGTTTTCTCTTTTGAGAACGTTAACTAACGATGTTGAGAAAATGAAATGTGTGGGTAATATTGGTCAAAAATATCTAGTGTTTGAGTGTTGTTTTTATTACAGCTCGCGCGCGCGCGCGTAATATCTCATCTAGAGTTCTTAATACTGTGAAATATACATACATATATGCATATATATATATATATATATATATATATGGAATTTTAACCGTGCTATAAACTATATAAACATAAAATCAGCTGTAGTTTTTGGTGAATGTTTATTTTAAACTTGCTAAATCAGAATAATTATATGTAAACCATTTGATAGATAATCAAACATCTGAATATTTGAAATTAGAATATCAAATCGATGTATCTGAACAAACCTTGTTGATGAAGATATTGTAGGTCTTCAGCCTCCAGTGTGATACCGTCTTTCATGGGGCTGGCAATGCTGTGGGCATCATGAACGAAGATCTACGCCAGCAGGAGATATTAGTATAATTTGTGCATTCCTCTAGATCTAGCGTCAGATACATTCTAACCTATACACATAAGTGTATCAGATTATTGCATTCCCAAAGAGTAAATATGAAATAATCACTCTATAGAATCAATACACACTATGAGGTATCTCTCAGACCCATTAGGAGGGTTATGGATATAATCTAGACCATTATTTAAACGGGTTAAATATTCCATTAGGCATCACAGTAATTTCAGTTTGTAGAGTTCCGATCGTTTTTCCCCTTCAATTTACATGATATAGACAAAAATAATTTTTGACACACGTTAGGATCTTCATAATCTAACATTATCTTCAGTAATGCGCACTAGTTGTTATACAAATGTTTCCGCTGAAGCTCGAAAGCCGTTAATGTGCAGATTACCTAGCTAATCAGGTGGACGCGGTAGCCGAGTGGTATAGGTATCGAATCATGGCTTTCCCTGTCACGAGTTCGAGTCCAGTACCACTAAAGACCCGCCGTGTAGGCCAGCGATGCACGCTAAATCTGTCGAGAGTTGAAACGTCCACCCGAGGTGTGGTGCGGTAGTTAGGAAAGGGGTGCCAGCTCAGGTGTCGTCCACGTCACTTGAACATGGTTCAAAGTTACGTAGTCCGTCGCTAAAAGCCCTCGTGTAGTTGAACAGTGTTACGTTAACATTCAATCAATCAATCTAGCTAATCAGCAGATTCGCCGATTTGCTCCATTAAAGTGTGGAATTAAGAGTTTTTCGCATTTAAACTAGATAATATTCACACTGCCGGTTTTGTGTATGTATCTTTAAAGTTCAAAAATTAGTTTCTCTCGTTCCTTTTCTGTAAGGAATTTTGTTTGAAATCATTGATTCGTCCTAGAATAATTTATTCTAAACATTTAGAAACAGATCGGTAGAGACAGTAAATGTATTCGATAAAGGACTTCTTGAATTAATTTAAGTCAAAATTTAATTTAGGGTTTCAAAAATGTGACTACAATTCTAAATGTTCCACAAAAAGATGTACTTGTTGCAAAAACGAATTACTATGCAATTCAAAGTGTCACCAGTCTTTAGACTGCACTGATAAGTTTACATGATTTTTATCATATATTTCGTAAATTCATTTCCTTCATTGTAACAATATGTTAAACCGTTTAATTTTTTGTATTACAGTTTTTCAATTGTTTAATGATTGACTCTATCAACTAACTTGTTGTTTGCTTGATTGTATAACAGTGATCCCTTAGATATCAAAAAATAAATAAGTAATATTATTTCAATTTCCTCTTAATTGCAGTAATATTTGAAACCTTGTGATTTTTTGTATTGTACGAGAGTAAATAATAAGACGAAAATTATAAAAAAAAAATAATAATAATAATACCTTTGATCGTCATGATTTACGTGGGATTTTTTTTCAAAATAATTTTCGTGGCACGTAATGCATTTACCTCCCAAAGTTTTGTCCACTTCTTAAAAACATGTAAAAGTCCGTTTTGTGAGAGCTGTTTCAAAACAGCCTCCGCAGCCTTTACTCATGCATTGTTGCTTGCAAAACGTTTGCCTCGTAATGGTTTCTTAAGTTAAGGAAACAGGCAGAAATCGCATGGAGTGAGATTAGAACTGTATAGAGGGTGTGATAAAATCTCTACGTTGTTTTGCTGCGAAACAACCAGTACGCAATGAGCAATATGTGGTCGGGCGTTGTCATGGTGCAACAGGAAGCCATTTTGAAACAATGGACGTTTCCTTTTAACGTGCTGTACTATTGTTCGTAGGACATTCGCATAGTGCGAGTCGTTTACGGTAGTACCGGGTTCGACAGCGTGTTGATACACAATTCCTTCATAATCAAAAAAATAATGGTCATAACTCTACCAGCCAATTTAACAGTTTCAAAATTTATAGTCTTTTATGTGAATATAATCACTGTTTTTTTTTAAGCAATTTCACATAATCACTAAGATAAAGTGCTCTAGGTTTTGTAAATATTAAAATATCTCTTACCCTGAAGGTCATTTCAAACATGAATAACAAAGTAACACATAAAAATTGAAAAATTGAGAATTTGTTCATAATGTTTTATACAGAACGGGCACCGTTTATGCAATTTTTTGTCAATTTTTACCCATTTTTTTTCATTTTAGAAGTAATAATTTATTTTTCTCTTCTTAATTTTCTTAAGATGTACTAAATAAATCTAAAATCCACAAAAAAATCTCCATATTTCCCTTTTTTTAAAAAAAGTTGTCGCAAGTAGTCGGATACCTTAAAAATAAATATTTGTGTGTGTGTGTGTTTGATAGAAAAGTTAAAATGGAAGTATTAAAATAAAAACCAAAAATCAGTTTTAATATTTTAAACAATTTTTCGTGAATGTTGCTTTGGTTTTATATTTTATTTTTCCCATAATCCGCATGTTGCGACCCTCATGAAATAACTGTCATGTGTACGCGGCCCGCGTGAAATACCTATTATGTCGTTGGCGGCGGAAAAAAGTTGAGTACCCCTGGGTTAAGCAGTCAATATATAAAGTGATTACCAGAATTAGAAACCTCGTAAAATAAATAAAACTGCTATACTGAAAATCTAAATAAAAAGACCCTTTATCTCTATTAGTCATTCTGGAAATTCATAATAACGTGAGTGAAAAAAGTACATAAGGAAAATGTGTTTGATTAACGAAAGGAAATTTTTTTTCTTTAAGAATTTACCAATGAAGGGGAAAAAAAGTTTTCTCATTAGAAATAAAATTTTCCCAATTCTAAAAGTTCGAAAACTGCGGTTGTAACTATTCATAGGCAAATATTTTTTAAGGGGGAGAAAATTTAAAAAGTCAAAATCTCTCTTTTGTGACAATAATGGAACAAAGATGAGTGATAAAGAATCGAAAGTGAGATTATAGCATATATTGTAATTCAATACGTCCTATTTTGAGAAATTTTATTTTTTTCATCGCTGAAATTTGAATATTCATCTTTTAAATTGAATTAAGGATTAATTTCATTAGTAGTTTTCTTAAACAATAAGAAGTTATACCATGCTCTGTAAATTTTTTAAATACTTAATTGCGATTATATTTTTAAGAGGTAAGTTATAATGAAAACACATTTTTTTAAAGTTTAGACAAATTTACAGTCATTAAATTTGCATGAGAATGTTTAACATAGCATATAAAATTTTTGATACCTGCTAAGTATATATATATCTTAATTTGGATTATTAATTGTTCATATTCAGTGAGCCAAAACTAATTGGCAAATGAAAAACCAATTAAGAAATTGTTTTCTTAAAATAAATCGAGATAAAATCTCCATTTTCAAAGAATAAAAAATTGTCAAAAGAAATAGTGAAAATTTAAGTTTACTTTTTCAGTCAACTGAATAAAAAAAATTATTTTAATAATCCAATCTTCTCTCTGAGATATTGTGCTGAAACTTCGGAATTATAATAAAAATTCGACGTCTATTAGAAATGTAGCAAATTCCCAAGAGAAAATAAGGAGTTAAAGTTGTTTTAACTGCAAACGGTAATTTCTAAGAAAAATATAAAAATAACAGCTATGTCAGCAATTTTTTGGGAAAAAAATAAATGAAAAAATTCATTAGGATAGAACTAAAAACTCAAGTAAATATGCTTACAAAAAATGTAGCTATCGTACTTTCGAATAATGCTTAATAAAGACAAATAGCTTAACTATTTTTTTCTTTTGTTTTACGGTTTCAATATCTTTCAGAGAAATAAATATTCAATTTTCGCAGGTTCTAAAGAAACTTTATTGATACATTTATCGATTAATCGTTTGAAAAAAAGGATAGCTAATGAGGTCACCTGAAAATTTACCTAATGTATTATTAAGACAACGAGACTAATAAAAAAAATAGTAAATTTCATTGGAGGTAGAAAAAAAAATTTTTACCTTTTTCAATACTTATCAGTTAAAAAAATAATCTTAATATTAAATTAATATTCCATTATATTCAAGATAAATTTGAATTAAATTTCTTTAAGTTCAGGGGTGTTGATTTTGTCTCGAGAGCTGAAAATATAAATAATTTTCAAATAGATATAATTTTTTGAAATTAAAATTAAACAATATTAGATTCTCTTACGCATTATTTATAAAGGAATAAGGTTTCAAAGAAGAGCAAAATGTTTCATACATAATTATAATTTTAAAAATTATAAGCATATGAAAATCTTTAACATTTCTGTGATAAATATTAAGTAAGTCTTATGTTGAGCATGCTATTTTCTAAAATGATATCCTTTGATGTATGAAACTTTATAGAATTATAAAATGTATCATACTTTTTAAACCCCATCTTATTTTAGTATTATAAATCTTTTGTATTTTAAAATATTTGAATAATATTGAAATTTTAAAAGAATTTAAATGTATTTAAATTTGTTTTATTATTTTAAAAAATATAATTTATTATTATATTTATATAAAAATAGCTATAGTGTAATACGGATATATTTAACTTTATATATCAACTTATAATTATGGTAATTAGAGCAACAATTTCAGAAAATATGCGTAAAACTTAATGCAACGTAAAACTTAATTAATATTTCTTACAAAAAAGGCTTCTTATTTTCACATGCTTATAATTTTTAAAAATTGTAAGTATATTTTAAATATTTTATACTTTTTCGAAACCTCATTGGTTCATAAATAATGTTAAAATAATCGAATTGTTTAATTTTGACGTCAAAGAATTGCATCTAATCAAAAATTGTTTATACTTTCAGCTTTCGAGTAAAATTTTTAACAGCCCCTCTCTCTCTCTCTCTTAAGAGCTCTTTCACAAAACACAATTGCATACCTGTTATGAGAGATTGCTTGCAAGGCGCTTTTCAGTAAGCACTAAATCTACTGAAACTCCGCTGTTGAGAACTTGATCTTCCTTTATAATCTCTGTTATAATCCCCGAAATAAAAAAAAATTCCTTCTATTCAGCATTCTCTTTTATTTTTTAAGTTTATTTACAGCTGTCGTTTTTCTCCCATCATAAGACTTTCATAAAATGTATTGACAAATACAATTTTTTTCGCACTTAATGTGTACTCAAATTTGTAAAAGAAAAAATTTATTTTAAAACTCAAATGGGATTGAAATAAAATATTTATAGTCATGCAATGTTACTTTAAAAAAGAGAAAATATTCTTGAGGGATTGTTAAATATGGAGACACAGAGGGAAGCAAATCTCGGTTTCGTTTCACTTTTTTAAAATATACATCAATAGATGTTGTTTATTATGCATCTTATTAATGTACATAACTTATTTTAAATTCTAGTGAACATCATTTATAATTAAAAACTTTTGATATTTGCAGGGGTGTTTATTTGATCCACCGACATACTGGTCCGCAGTTACACCGAGCATGCCTTAGACGACCTAGACAAAGGAATCTCCTATCGGGCCAGTCGTTAAGGTTTTCTGCTGTCTTCGTTGTTAGCGGCTTGCAGATGGAGGCAACGCTGCAAGGTACTCTAGGGTGCTAGACATTAAAGATTAAACTAAAAGTGGTAAATTTTGGATCGGGTTCAATGAAGTCTTTGGTGTAACACAGTACTTCTCAAACTTGTAATACTTGAGGCTCAAGTTTTAGTCATAATTTTCTTCGAGATCCCTCCCCCATCCGAACAATGTATTGAATTCAATAATAATGTACTTTGACGTATATCTAGAATACGAATTTTATTACAAACCGTAAATTTTCAAGATAAGTATTACATTTTTTACATAATTTTATATATGACAAGCCCATGGGTTACTGGTAATTGTTAAACTTCTTCTTAACTTGGTATTGTTAAATTAACTATCAAATACAGTGCAGAACTGATACATTGATTAATATATTAATAGTATCAGTGTAAATGCGAATTTTATTATTTTATACCAACTTTTTTTTTTAGTTTTGCTTCCTTTCGGTAAATTAATAATATTTTTAAATAATGTTTTATTTTAGACTTTTCGATATGCTCGTGCCCTCCTTGTTGGGTTATCCCACTCCCCTAGGGGGAGCTCCTCACAATTTAAGAAACACCTAAATTTACATTATTAATACCGGATGGTAAATTACTATAAGATTTACTAATCATTCGTTTACACTTTAATTTAACAATCTGTTGTTGCCTTTTGTAATATGATTTCCCTAAAGAACTTTTTTAAAACAATTTTTTGGGACAAACAAAAGAACCAAGTTTGACCACTGCACGCAGCGTATGATCAGGGTGTGGTCCCCGTAGAAGGAATGCGTGGAAGGAGGCGGGAAAAAACGCGTGGGTGAAACACACAGTGATCCTTCAGCTAAAAAAAATAGTTCAATTGCCTCAACCTGTAAGGGGCTCACGCGTCTTTTCTTTAACATAACTTCTGGGTTCTTTGGGGGCCCAAGATTAATGGCAACTTTTTTCCAAAAAAACCCCAAGAACAAAATGTGAACAAAAAATGCAAATAAGATACTTTTAGAAGAACAAAGTTTCAGTAAGCAGGATGGCAATTTGGGGAAAGTTATGTTTGAAGAATACAATGAATTGACAGCCCTGAAAAGTTACCTGGAAGTAAACCAAATACGGTTCCATTGCACGCGCCCCAGACGTCTCCATATAGAAATCAAATCTTGTTGGATTAAGGTGGACTGATTTTTGATTTGGGTTTTATAATATTAATAGAAGTAGTAGGAAAATTGAATAATTATTTAGAGAAAGTGGCTAAGTTTCGCGATTCGGTTTAACTATCTTTGTGTGTGTTTTTTCATTCTAGATTTCCTTTTTTTAAATTTATCAAATTGTTAAATTTAAGTTTTTCTTAAAAATATATTAAAATTTAAAATGTCTGTTACTTTTTAAAACCCTAACTCTAGCTCACGCTGACAATCAAAAATACGGTCACCAAAAGGGGGGAATATACAAACCTAACACAACCTATTTAGGTTTTCATTTTTTAATAAGTACAAGGGAAAGTCAAAAAGTAAAGGGACTTTTGCAACTTCTCTTTCCTAAGTTTGTCAACAGCGCTAGTATCAGGCACTGAATGAGGGGTTGTCGGCAAGACTCCTAAACAACATGTCATTCGACTTCCCTCATAGTTGTTGGGATGCAGAAGACCGTTCAACATAGCAGCTCTGTTGCTGATTTGCACCAAGAAGAGCAGTGGTTCGACTTTTGTTTGTGGAAGGTGTGAAACATGTTGAATTTATTCGTCACATGCAAACGCAGTATGATCACAGCTGTTTATCGTGCAGCAAAAGTACGAATGGATAGAACGCTTCGAACAGGAAAGAACTTCTTTATGCGACGACGACAGATCAGGCAGTCCGTAAAAGAAAGCGAATCACTGCCCTCCTTTCCTTTTTGGTGCAGATTTACAATAGAGCTGCCATGTTAAAAAGTCTGCTACACTCCAACGATTACGAGGGAAGACAAGTGGTCCGTTGTATAGACGTATTGCCGACTGCCCCTCATTCAGTGCGTGATACCAGCGCTGTTTCCAGATCTTGGAAAGAGAAATTTCAAAAGTTTCTTTACTTTTTAACTTTTTCTCGTACAAAGATAGTTTTACTCTTTAATTGATATAAATGTATTTTGTGGCTCGCGAGGAAAATATTTTTAATTTTAATACAGAGAATTTTTGACTATCAAATTGAAAGGTTCTAATTGGCTACCAATACTTCAAAGCACAGCATTCCATTTTACCATACAAGAGAGAGAAATCAACTATTACAAAAAACAGAGAAAAATAAAATATTTTTGAAAAAATTATATTAATATGCATTCATTAATAGTCTCTTGTTTTCTAACTTTGCATAAAATGTTGCTTTTCATGTTGTAACATTCTACAGCAAGATAATCACATATAGCCTACCTCGCCAGAAAATTTAATAATAAACTTTTAGATCGAGAAAATCATCTCGTTAGAGCACAATTAATTTTTGTAACAAATAATATCATACTCTCCATTCCATATACTTCCAAGTAATGATTATTGCTATCTAAAATTCACCCTTTCATACATGCCTATGTAAAATCCCTAATTTGTATACATTTTTTATATTTGTTCTTCATATAATAAAGCTTTTCGGTCATGTACATAATACCTTTCTTCAATTCTACGATAGTTTTTATAAAATAATTAATTTCAAATCCTAAATAAAAGAAGTTAAAATTTTGTATTCATATTTATTTATATTTAGTATATAAAAAAAATTATAATTCACAAAATAATACAAAACAATAATTTTACAAAAATACAGAATAATACATTAAATATACATTTTCATGAAATAAATACGTCTCACTATTTTGCCGGATACCTTAATGTATCCAACTACCCTAAAATCCTGATTTTTTTCAAAAATTGACAAATTTTTTTTATGATTTTATTGTAACACACCTAAAATTGAAGTTGTTCGAGAATTTGTTCTGCAACACTAAAAGAGCTACCCTGCTTTCTATGCAATTTTTTCGGTACATTTTTCGTTTTTCCATTTTAATAATGTATACTTTTTGTTTTTAATTTTAGGATTTTTTTTTTAAAATATACTAAATAAATCTAAAGATCAGTATCTCTATATCTCCATTTTTTTCAAAAAAAAGTTGTCGCAAGTAGTTTTAATACCTTAAGTTTTTGAAAGTTTTTTTATTGTTCTATATTTTGCTTTACACAATCGAGAATATTAGCTTTAACCTAAACATAACAGTGCTTAACATACAATTAGATCTTTATTCAGCTGTCACTTAAAAAATTGCATTGTTGTGCCATTAAATAAAAATATTAATGTCAAAACTATTGGAATCATCTGGAGAAGTTTAAGAAAACTATCTGAAAACGACTTATAATGTGTCAACGTCCTTAGTATATTTCAAAAACGATTAATAATAATTTCCTCAAAAAATACCAACAGCTCTAGAAATGACAGTGCGATTTAAAAATGATATTTTTTTCGTTCCATATTTCTACAATGTAGCAAGATTACCACTTTTACATCCCGTTTTCAATTATTCTTTTTTTCTTCATTAAAAACCATAAATAAATCTTAAAAAATATGGGGAACGGTACAAATACACAGACAAAACTTTTCCCAAATTTTGCCTTTAAAACCCCGCGTACCTGCAAATCAACGACTGCCCCAACGGTCACGTAATTTCGCGTTGAAAGTATTCGCTTAATCAACCATGCGACACACACAGACAAAAACTTTTTCCAAATTTTGTTCTTGAAAACTTGCGGCGATTTCCAGCAAACTAATGACGTCTCAACGGTCACGTACTTCGCGCCATTCAAGACCCTCAATCCGATGCACGCTACCGCATTGAAAACATTTTCCAAATTTGTTCTTTGAAAACTTGCGGCGATTTCGGCAAACTAATGACGTCTCAACGGCCACGTACTTCCGCGTTGGAAAGTGACTCAATCCGGGATGCTTATATTCTGGCAAGCCTAATCTCGGACCACCCCTATTCCAGCCGACAGAGAGGAAACCGGTATGGCCCCGCCGGAGCGAGGCAAAAGACAAATGACCGGATTGTAATCCCGGCTACATCCAAACAGAAATAATTCCGCCTCATGTGTCGCTTTTGAGGGCGTGACGTGACTCCAATCACCTTAAATAGGACACAAAAGAAGAAACTCATATACCTCTATGACGCCGCATCTCTACGAGGAGCATGTATGAACTTCATGGGCCTAGAATTCCAGCCACGCAAAGGAAGTACCTGCGCTGCTATGAGGCCCAAAAGGCTTTGACGCTCCATCTTGAAAAGACATCAAAAGGGAAAACCCAGTCGCTTGAGACACACTTCTACAAGCTTCAACACTCTATGACCCTCTTACACCTATAGCTACCTAAAGTAGCTGCCTACATAAACAAAATACAAAGCAAAGCCACGCCGCCTTATAGATGGATATAGAGTTTTAGATTGACGATGTTTAAATCGCGGATTTTGTGAAAAGCGGCAATGGATATTTAGATATTAGGTGTCACTTAGATAGAGTATTTATAAAAATTTGTTTAAATAGATATAAATAAAAATATTTTAGAGAATTAATATTTTGACAAAAATGAACATAGAATGACCCATTTTCAAAATATTCTTGTTTTGTGAAAAATGCTTCTATTATTATGAATATTTTGCCTGCATGTAGCTCAGAACTCTGTATATAGTACCAACTAGAATTTTTGAAACATATAACTTAGAAGTTGATTTATCCATATTTTACGACAACAGAGGAGAGAAATTTCTAAGAAAAACGCCGATAATTTATATTTTTAATGGGTGGTAACCTGAAAATTAATGTGAACTCTTTCTCACAAAAATGTTAGTTCAGATTCTCTGGAGAGAAGTTCACATTATGTAAGCACCCCCACATAATAATATTATTATTATAGAAGCATTTTTATAAAAGGAGAACGTTTTGAAAAAAAAGGTTATCTTAAGTTAATTTTTGCCAAAATATTGTATTGAAATAATTTTTTTGTCATAATGTCCTTAAAACAATTTTATACATGTATTCTAATCTAAGTGACACTAAATATCATGAAAATTATACATTTAGGCGCTTTTTTAAAATCACGGCACCGAACGTAGTCGGATACCTTAAGACCAACCTCAACAGCGTTGACCTTATCCAACTGAATACAATATTACTGTTCGATAATTTAAGTGATTTTGTGTCAACAGTGCAGTTTCATGATTTTTAATTCTTTTTTAATTTTAAAAATGAAAATTCTTTTAAAATAGTTCTAAATTTCAGAAGCAATAACACAATATATCTTTTTAATATATTTCCTCATTATTTCATTTAATTCGGAGTTCATACACTCTCTTCTTTCATTACTTTCATTTTTAAAACAATGTGTAATGAAACTAATAGATTTTGAGAAATAAATTTATGCTTTCAATACACAAGAATAAGTCGCCCATCCGGTAGAGTGGTTAGTGACTCTAACTACGGTGCCGTAGGGTCTGGGTTCTAATCCCGGGTAAGTCATGGATGTTTGTGTTGTAATCCTTCTCTTCTTCGTAATGTGTTCTTCACGCTTACTTCTATGTAAGGCCCACGTTTGATACTTTGTGGTGCACGGGGTTATAAATGTTTCAATAAAAAAAAACACAAGAATATATATATTTATATGCAGGTATGCAACAGAAAATTCAACTAAAAATATATGTTGTCTTAGGCGCTTTAAATTTTAAAACAGTGGATAAATCTTATTAGAGTAGTCTATTTTGTAACTCTGGCATTAACACTAGGAGTACCATTTTCACCAAGACTTTATAACTCTTTTCTTATGCCGATGATATAACAATCATTATACTCGTACAAAAAAATGCTTTGTCAGAGGCATGTCTAGCCCTTAAGAAGTTGGCTTAGAAATTGAATTTAATTATTAATGAAGATAAAACTAAATACATTCCAATTACAAAAACTCCAGTAGGTTTTCAATATCTGCAACTGAAATTACAAATTCGAAGTGGTCGAAAATTTTGCTTCTATTTGGACTCAAACATAATATTCTAAACATTATTGTCATTGGGTGCTGATATTAAAAGGTGTATTATATTGCTGCGAATCATTTTCTGGTCTAACTTTTTTAAGGTGAAAATTAATTAAAAGACATTCAAAAGTTGTGCTGTATAAAACAATCATCAAACCCGAACTTACCTATGGATCTGAAACTTGGACTCGAAAAATATGCATTGTATCATACTTCTTATACCATAAGGCTAAATGAGTTTTTATACAAAACTTTATGTATTCTAGAGAAAAAAAATTGCATTTTTTGGAATGTCTTCTAAACTTTAAGAATTCTGTATAATATACAAGGATGCAATCGATATAACTTTTCAAATTCATATGGATGTTGGAACAATTTTTACCTGAAAATGTAAGAAACGATCGGTGTTTGTATTAGAAAACATTCTTATGGAAAAATTTATAAATGTCAATTTGGAAAAATAATAAAAAAAACGCCCTTTATTCCACTTACTGTTTTTAATGGAGAGGGGGACACTAAAAATATTTTGAGACTTGGTGTAATGTTACTCCATTTTTCAATTTTTCTCGAATGGACTTCGGAGAAAAACCTTCAAAATTTTTTGCAAAAAAAAATTTAACCTCCAAGATTTCGAGTGGGTTTATATATCGTCTGCATACTAAGCCTGGGCGATTATGATCAATTTTTTTTTCATATCCTTTAATTATTTTTTAAAAATTTAAAAAAACTTATTTAGAAAGGTTTATTAAAAAAATTTAAAAGATATTTTATGTAATTTTTTGTATTTTTAAAAGAAAAAAAATACTGTAATTATATAAATATTTATATTTAAAATTTTTTAAATATAATTTTATATTAATAAATAATTTTTTAATAAAATAAAAAATATTAAATGATATTATACATAAAAATATTACCAATATTTTATCATTGGGAAAAAAAATATACTATTAATAAAATATTATATATAACATAAAATAATTTATAAAGTATATTACTATTAAATTAATCAGTTTATAATTTTATAAAACATTTATATAATAAGTCCTTTTTGAATAAATTTAAATAATTTTAAAAAGTTTATTTAAGTAATTTAAAACAAATAATAATTATTTCAATAATAAATAATAAGTTTAATAATAAATTAATAATAATTTTAATAATAAATTAATAATAGATTTAATAATAAATTAATAATAAATTTAATAATAAATTAATAATAAATTTAATAATAAATTAATAATAAATTTAATAATAAATTAATAATAAATTAATAATAAATTTAATAATAAATTAATAATCATTTCAATAATAAATTAATAATCATTTCAATAATAAATTAATAATCATTTCAATAATAAATTAATACTTTTAATAATAAATTAATACTTTTAATAATAAATTAATACTTTTAATAATAAATTAATACTTTTAATAATAATTCTTATAATTTAAAAAATTTTATTAATTAATTTTACTTATTAAATTATTTTAATTAATAATTATTTTATATAATTTTAACTAATAATTATTTTAAATATTTTTATTAATAATAATTTTAAATAATAAATTTATTTAAATGTTTTTACTTTATAAAATACAAAATAATTACATAAAATATCATTTAATATTTAATAATCCTTTCATAAATAAGTTTATTTAATTTTAAAAATAATTAAATGATATGAAAAAGAAAATTGATCGATGAATCGAACCCAGAGCTCGCGCATAGTGTGCAGACGATATATCAACCAGGCTACGAAATCGTTGGAGGAAATTGAAATTTTATTTTATAAAAGCTAAGCATGAATTTCGAAGGCTTTTTTCTCCGAATTGGCTGGCCATTCGACCGAATTACATTGAGGGTTGAACACCCTAAAGGAGTACTATTATTACACCAAGTCTCAACCCCAAATGATTTTTCTTAGTCATGCCCTCTCCTTGTTAGAAGATTTTTATCCGAAAACATTCTCTTTTATTATAAAAACTCATCTCTCCCTCTTCTTTTTCCTAAATTAATTTCTCAATTCTGTTAAGGATTTGAATAGTTTTCAAACATTTGAAAAATTCATCTGAAAATGGACTTCTTTCTAAAAGGGCGGGAACTTAGTGAAAAACAAAATTACTGCAAAGGTGCTCAAGTATGACTTTCAGTAAACTAAAAAGTCATTTTATTTACTTTTCAATGTTTGTTTTAGTTCATGCTTCCATCTTAGTTAGAAGTCTTTTTCGAACATTCTCATGTTTAAAGAATATTTTGCTTTCTTTTCTAAATATTCCTTAGTGATTGAAATCAGAATTTAAACATAGAATAAATTCTCTGAGGACTTTTTCTTACTAAGTGGACCTAATGCAAATACTGCAGGTTGTCAAAAAGATGACTTATAGTAAACTAAAGAATGTCACATTTCTTTGTTTGATTTCCATTTTTGCAAAGTTGGAGTGTCCTTAAATTGATTGAATAGATATTTTTTAATAAAATGTATTTAAAGTCAATCATTTAAACATTTAAAAAAGGAAGATGATTTAGAATGACTTGTTAAAATTGTTTAAGTGATATTTAAAATAAAGGAAAATAATTAAACAAGTTAAATGTTCCTCGAAATTTTTTTTCATGCTGAGGCTTTTTATTACATTCTGGTTAATTGAAAAAATTTATCCTTCTGAAAAGGGACTCCTGGGGTAACAGACTGAGGTTGGATCAAATTCTAATAATGATGAAAGTTGAAGTTATTATATACTAAAGGAATCGTGCACAATTTCATTTGATTAACATGGACACGCATTTTAAGATACCATTTTGAGAATGGCAACAAAAGAGATCTGAAGTGTAAAACAGACCTTAAAATTCGACTTTTATCATTTTTAATTAAGTGTAATAAGATGATTTTTAGGCATTAAGGCTTTCAAATTGTAATTTATACTTTTAAATGGATGACAGTATGGCAGTCCAAAAATTAGTTACTTCAAGAGTACAACATTTGAGGGCCTTCTCTCATTTTGAACATTCATGAATAGGAAAACATTGGTATATTCTGTCTGAAAAAATAAGCAACGTGTGTACAGAAAAATGGTAGTACAATATAAACAATTTATTAAAACGAAATGCAATGTTCACAAGTTGTTGAACAAAGAAGAAATGCCACGCAAAAAATAATAGTAGAAATAACAAAGAGTTTTCAAAAAAGCAGTACAAACACAATAATGCTCCTAACTTGTGTGTGATAAAATGTTTAGATGCAAACATTTGAGCAGTTTTTTGAAAGTGGTGTAAGTCCATTTTACATAATATGGTGATATTTAACAGTTTGTATATTTTTGAATGGCTAGAAAAATATTGATATTTGTTAATACGTTTTGTAAATATTAAATTCATTTAATTTGATAACGTGATTGTTTTTAAATTGATTAGTTAAAAGAAATTTATATTTTTGATGATCTCGAACTGAACTTACATCACTTTCAAAATCAACAAAATATGGCAATCATACATTGATGATATATTAAATATGGGATTTCAATAGAATCAAACCAATGTTTTATAGAATATCATTTAAATATGTCAAAGAATTAAATAAAAATGCTTTATTTTGATGTTTTTCCGGGTAATGCCAATTAAATTATATTAATCACAACTTTATATCAACATGTTCCATTCTTAAGTTTTGTCATTCTTCACCAAAATTCCAAAATATGAATGATTTCTTTTTGTCATTTACAGTGTTGAGTCACATATAAAAATGAAGTGGAGAAATTATGTAGTATAGTTTTTATATTAACTATCATGTCATTGTGGAAAGTGGACTTACACCAATTTCGAAGTAATTATATCTGTAATCTCATTAACTACGTAAATTTATATCGACAAAATTATGAACATTTTGAAGGATTTTTGGTGAACTGTTTATGGATAAAAAGCTCGTAGCAGAGGTGTTTCATTTTCTTTCATCATGTCACTGTGTGAAATACAATTATTTTTATTTAATCCAACAAAAACTGCCATAAAACTCGATTCATATTTTAATATAATGTTTTTGTAGAGGAAGCATGTATCATATATTAATTCAAATCGCATGATACGTTCGACTAAAAAAGTGTTTATAGTTTAGATTAAGGATAAATAACAAAAAGTTTCAAAATTAAATCATATATTTACATTTATTATTTTCCTTCCCTTTTCCCACACATAAGTGTTTTTTAGATATGATAATATATAAATACAATAAAAGCCATGAAAAAACTAGAGTATATTTAAACAAACATTTTCTCACGGAGTTATTTCATTCCGTCTTCTTATTATATCGCATATCACGTAACCACATTATCCTATTGCCAATACATATAGCTATTTACCAACTGTTTCATGCTGTTCCAACAAAAAAAAAAAAAAATACCCACATTTTTTTCCTTCAACAATCCAACTAGTTGTTCAAACAACGATGCATATTTTTCACACCAAAGTGTTTATATATGCAAATGACTTTCCTCGCCTCTTCTTTGTTTCGCAGCCGATAATATAAACAGGGTAAAGATTTTTAACACCAGTTTACAAAGCGAAATATCTCCAGCTGTCCGTCCATCACGCAAGGTTCTGTTTTTTGTTAGAATGGTGCATTCTAAATGATGATTCCTGAAATCCTCTAAATTATTAGTAAGTGTGTGCCGGAAACATTTAATGTTATTGAGTTCGAATTAGCATTTCATCGTTGGTTTGCGTTGAGTGACGACAATTATGAAGCGTTCTGAATTTTGGAGATTCTTTCTGTTTCTGTTTGTTCTAATTCCAGCTTGCTCCTGCGTGGAAGATGCTTATGTAGATTGCGCTCATCATGAAATTTGCAAAGAAAGGAGTAAGTATGTGCAGTTTCAAAACTGCATTTGACCCTGTTACGAGAAGGTTGAATTTTGCCATCATTTGGAACGTTGGGTCAAATTCACCCAGGAAATAGGATAAGAATGGGACCTTTAATGCATAGAGAAATGCTCGAGTTACATTTTAACTGTTATGTTATAGGGATCAACAAATTTGTTACATTACTCATTTTTATCTGATTTGGTTCTTTTTATTTCCTGATGTAAAATTTTCGCGCTCCAGAGGTTGCAGGTGTAGTTTGGATCATTGAAGAAACAGACATTGTGATTATTTCAAATTTAATAAGCTTAGAAGCAATCCTATATTTAATTTTTAATCTAACTTATAAGATTATTCAAAGTACACTTATACCTTGATCCGTTTGTAGATCACTTGTCAGCTCTTTCCTAAACTGCTACGGCAGTGCTTCTCAAACTTACTCAATCAAAACTTTCATCCCCCCATATAATAATGATGGATTGAATTCAATAATGCTGTACTTTGACGCTAAAACTACAATACAACTTTAAACTCTTAAGTACCACCAGCGTATATAAATTTTCTCTCAGCCAAAGCGTTAAATGTCCCGGACGTACATGTACGTCTTTTCGAAGTATGATCTTTTCTGTACATTGCTATCGGTAAAATTATTCCGAAGGCTTTGAAATGCAATAAAAGGACCTTGATAGTATTTGCAAAGGATTTACTTATTTTATTCCTTTTCTCCCCCAATATTTTAACATACAGGCGTCTACTTTTAAAACGATGGCACTGGTGAGCGAATCATATAACTTTTAATCGGCAGTTAAAGTATTAATTATAAACCGTTCAAATTATTAAGATAAGTGTTAACTTTTGTATATAATTTTATATATAACAAGCCCATTGGGTCACTAATAATTATTAAACATTCTTAACTTAGTATTGTTCAATTACTTATAAAATATATTGTGCAGTACTGATACATTTATAAGTGTATTATATCAGTGTAAATGTGTATTTCATTTTTTTGTATTTTATTTGTTTACTTTCGGTAAATTAATATATTTTTTAAATAATCTTTTTTTTTTCGACTTTTCAATATGCTCGCACCCCCTTCGTAGTGTTATCGAGCCTCCTACTGGGGATGCGCCCTACATTTTGAGAAGCGCTGTGTTATGGTCTTCTTCAAATCAACTTCTGTAGTATTTCCGCTTCTCCGAATGGCAGTTATAGTTCGAATGATAACTTCAGGACGAATGACTCACTACTAACGATTAACGACTACATACTCACGATTCTCGATTAAAGATACCCGATTAACTTTAACACACCCGTTACCAGGGTTTAAATAACATTTATATTAGATAAAATCATCTCTACGGAAGGCGTTTTTAAATTCAAACAGCAGTTAAAGAATAATTTCTCTGAGAGGATTAGTTGAAGAACAGCGGAAAGAACTCCCGTCACAAAATATATTATTTCTTTCGTTGCTTTATCGTAATGATAAATGAGATTCCTTTTTACAATAGAAATATTTATAACTTACGAGATATACAATTTTAAAAACGCAATGCTATAAATAGAGATGTATGAATTTATCGTTTTGCAAATTTTCATGAAAATTGAGAACATTTTTTTGTTTGAAAATGTGTTCCGAGTTTATTTCAGGCTCTCTTGCGTTTAGAAAAGGCAATTTTAATCATAATTTTAGAAAATGATTTCTTTGAGTATATGAATATTTTTATTATTAAATAAAATATGTCCTTAATTCTTATTTTAACTCTTAAGTTGCATGATATAGCCTAATTTAATGTTTTTTAAACACAATTGTCTAAGACTTACGAATGGATGAAAAAAACAAGTAAAGTAAAAACGGAGCATTTCTGTCTGCTGTCATCAATCGTGAACTTAATATTCCAAAATTAATCACACATAAAAATTAAAAGCTTGTTTTTAATTTTATATATGAATTTAAATAAA
Organism: Trichonephila inaurata madagascariensis; assembly: GCA_019973955.1. NCBI lineage: Eukaryota > Metazoa > Arthropoda > Arachnida > Araneae > Nephilidae > Trichonephila > Trichonephila inaurata. The sequence goes on from BMAV01004048.1 coordinate 134,139, forward strand.
AAAAGCATAAAAAACTATTTTACTACCTAATAATTGTTGTCTTATATTACTTCACATGTCAGTCTAAATTTAAGAAAACTGGCTGCAAAAAAAATAAATAAAAGGAAAATTATTTAAAATTTTAAGTTAATTTTATAGTTCCCAACTTTAATTTAATAATAGCCATAAAATTTAGGAAAAAACAGAGGAAAGAAGTGATTTTTGTGTCTATTTGCGTTTTTATTAATGTTTCTTTTAGTCTTGTACAGGTAGATGAGTATATAACGTCAACTTAAAGTATTGATAAAAATATGAAACATTCTCTAGCCCTTTAAAGTACACTACATATTCCCTTTGAAAAATTAACAAAATAATTTCAAAAATGACTGAAAAATTAACAAAATAATTTCAAAAATGACTGAAAAATTAACAAAATAATTTCAAAAATGACTGAAAAATTAACAAAATAATTTCAAAATGACTGAAAAATTAACAAAATAATTTCAAAAATGACTGAAAAATTAACAAAATAATTTTAAAATTGACTGAAAAATTAACAAAATAATTTCAAAAATGACTGAAAAATTAACAAAATAATTTCAAAAATGACTGAAAAATTAACAAAATAATTTCAAAAATGACTGAAAAATTAACAAAATAATTTCAAAAATGACTGAAAAATTAACAAAATAATTTCAAAATGACTGAAAAATTAACAAAATAATTTAAAAAATGACTAAAAAATTAACAAAAAAATTTCAAAAAATGACTGAAAAATTAACAAAATAATTTCAAAAATGACTGAAAAATTAACAAAATAATTTCAAAAATGACTGAAAAATTAACAAAATAATTTCAAAAATGACTGAAAAATTAACAAAATAATTTCAAAAATGACTATTAGGCATGAAGGTGATCACACAAATATACAAAGAAAAAAAATTAGCATTTTTTAATTTTATAATTTAACAAAATTAATTCAGAAAAAACAATTTTAAAAGTTTTTAATATTTTTTAAAAATTTTCTGCATTTTAAAAATTTTTAATATTAATTTGGACTTACAATTACATATATTTTACATTACATGCTAAAAAAATTTATATTTCTTAATAAAAAATTGCTAATATATATAAATTTTCCATCCATAACTATAAAGAGAAAATATTTAAATCTATTATGTACACACAGGGTCGCATTTAGGCATGGGCAACTGTACAGAGAAGCAGAACTTTTGAGTACGGATAAATATATTTACATATAAAAATTTCTCACTATAATTTTAAAGTAAATAAATATTTTGCTACACATGCAATAAAAAAATAGTGCTTCAGAAAGTCAGCTGTTGAGAAAATTTTGTTTTAGAACAGGTGTCAAGAAACTTGCAGTATCGTCACTTACTGGAGTTTGGTTTCGTAGTGAAACCATGAATTTTAATTTCATTTTTCTACTTTTCTGTTTATTTATCAAAATGATTGAAAGCTAATGGAATTTACTTAAGTTAAAGAGACGTCTATATTTTTCTATTTAGGAGGTCTCACTAGGAGGTTAACTACAGCCATTGTGCAGCTATTTATAACAAGAAAAAAAGGACAAAAACTCAAAAACAGCTCTTATTGGAATAAAAAAATTTTAAATTTGATTTTTAAAAAATGTTTTATGTGGGGTTTCAGTGTGAAACCAATGAACGTCAAAGGGCTATAGAAGCGTCACATTATGTTTTTGTACGTGGAGGGCCGACTCCCTAGAACAGGGATGACGAACCAGTGGCACGCGTGCCATTAATGACACACGATACAATATTTTGGGCACGCCAGCAATCAAAATGGTTTGCATTTTATTTCAAAATAACAAGATTCGCTACGAAGCATTAATAACAAACGCGGCCGGGATCACAGTCGTTTGGTATTGTCCTGCACTAGTTACATCGTGAACTGCAGTTGCTTATGACGCAAAATTTGTCTACGCATACCATAGTCAATTTCGTTGAAACTACTATAGTTTAATTTGTGTTATTTATCATGGATAGTTCAGCAAAAGAACAAAAAGTGCAAGATAGTAAGTGTAACAAAGAATTTCATACGTAGGGAATCTAGAAATATGGCATATAATAAGTAAAGGCGACGCGATGTGCGTTTTATTTTCTGGAACAGTGGTATGCAGAACATTTTCTATAAAACGGCATTTTGAAACAAATCACAAATCCTCTTATCAAAAAAGTGAAACACACAGCAAAACTAATTAACTGCTTAGAAACCGTTTGGCAAATGACTCCAATTCAGCATGCATTTTACTAAAAGTAACATCCTACAATCCTAATGTAAGTCATTTATCATCCAATCTGCAACAACAGAAGTCACACTAATGTTACTCTTTAATTTGAATTGTACGTATAACTAAAACATTTACAACTATACAGTACACAAAAGGTATTTTTTCGTAGTAAATAACGAGTTTTGAGTTGTTAGTATTTAGTTTTATTTTTTCACTATCCTAAGTCAAATTATTTGACGGCACGTCTATACCTCATTAACCACTTCTTTAGAAAAAAAATGGCTCGTTGATCTATAAAGGTTCGCCACCCCTGCCCTAGAATCAGTTCTGACTTCAGATCGAATAACACTGCTCAACATTAAAACGGGTCCCGATACCATCCCTACAAATTTTGGGCAAAATGACCCCTGAATCCGAATATGATTCCTATTTCAACCAATCACTCACAGCTTTCACGGGACGGCTCCCTCTTTCAACTTTCATCACTGTTATTTATAGTTCGTCCATGAACTTGATTTAGAGTGGGAAATATACAGAAATGGTGTCAAGGCTCAAAAAATTTTTTTTTGAAGAACAGTGTTATAGTTTACGAGGGGAAAAAGGATTTATTATTTTTTTCTTTCTTTTTCAGATGGATTTCAGAGAGTTCTTCATTGTGTGGACATGTTGTCCGACTTGGTACTTTCTACTCATTTTCTCGATAGTTTTGACTGACATAAACATTTAAATTTCATTATATAACTATTGAATATGTTATTATATTAACTTTCGTGCAATTTTTGTTCCATTTTTGTCATTCAGTTCATTAAGAACTAAGTTTGTTAAAATTTTTTAAAAACTTCAAATTTTCGATCGCAATATGTAACCATGAAACAAGAGATATATTTCGTGCAAAATTAATCAAAAAAAGATAAGCTCAGATAATATGAAAAGCTATTGTAATTTTTTCCTCTATACAATTCATCAAATCGATGTTTCTTCTTTTTAAATAGCAAATGAAGCATTGATCGCACCAAATTAAATAAGATCCAAACAGAATAAATAGTATTAAATTTTCCATTTATAGTAATAGTGTAAGGACGCCCCCTAGGGTGCTCTTTTCCTTGATTATCAGCAGGAGCTAGAGGTGTAGGAGTAAATGAAGAACTAGAAACTGCCATGATCTTAATATGACTTCATTAAGATTTAAACTTAAACCCCCCTCTAACAGATTAGATAATAATAATATATGTGAGAGAATCTACGGTGGCTAAGCACACAATATATATAATACCGAAATAGCATAACCCGGACCACTATCAATAACTAGTTCGCCTAAGTTCAATTCCAATGTTATCACAGATCCGAATATTAAATAGTCTCTCCTACCTTAATGTCGAATGAAGTAGCGATCAATCTGATACTAGTTGAAGTTGCTGTTTTCTGGTGTGCAATGGTGTGCACCTTGACCTAAGGGCTCTCTGTCACGGGTAACTGTGGCCGCGGTAGCCGAGTGGTATAGGTATCGGACCGTAGCTTGCCTTGTCACGAGTTCGAGCCCAGTACCACTAAAGACCCGCCGTGTAGGGCAGCGATGCACGTTAAATCTGTCGAGAGCTGAAATGTCCTCCCGTTGGTGGTGGTGGGTAGTTAGGAGAGGGGGTGCCAGCTCAGGTGTCGTCCACGTCACTTGACCATGGTTCAAAATTACGTGGTCCGTCGCCAAAAGCCCTCGTGTAGCTAAACACAGTGCGACGTTAATAATCAATCAATCAGTCACGGGTAACTTCTGTTGGCTGTCACTTAACCTTTCAATAACTCTTCACACTTGAATCACACGAACTATCATAACATTCCCCAAATTGCCACTCCACTTACTCTTTCTGATATTTAAAGGCTTCCTAATTTACACCTTTCATTCACGCCTTACTTATTGGTTTGGTCGGAAAACATTTGCCATTAATTCTGGCCCCAAAGAACGCAAAAGGACATGTTAATGAAAAGACTCGTGAGCCCGTGACAATAGCAGTATTTAGTGAAGAAATTTTTTTCACTATATAAGTCTTTCGTGGAATAATCTTCAGTAACGTCGTTTTTGAACCTGCAATATTTGAACTAGGGTCAAATGATGAAGACAACACTTGAGCTAGCACCTGTCCCTTTAAACTTTTACACCCGCCTTACGTAAGGGCTCAAAAATTTGACTGATTTAGCGATAATTACACTTTTTGCACAACTCATGTTCAGTAGCACGAGAGCCCGAACATAAAGCAGGCAGCAAAGCAAGGTAGAAGTTTGTGATTATGACCTCTTGGTTACCATGGTTTTGGTGGAATTGGGATTCAAACTTTTCGTACGCCTCTTGATTTTCTAATGCTCTAAATTAGGGGTGAGAGCAGGGGCGTAACGGAGAACATTAGGTCCCCCCTTAAAATTAAGGTTTTGGGACCCAAGACAGATCTTACAAAGGGTACGTACTTGGTGTCAGTCAGGCTTTGCCCCCTCACCGCAATGTGGGGATATACGTTACGCCACTGGGTGGGAGGATGAGGTTTGCGAGCGAGGGTTCTAATGTTTTTAAGGTGTTGCAGTCCACCCAGTGGCGTTGGAGTAGCCCTTCTGAATTTAAATTGTATGTTTTCTATTCGATCGCGATCGACTTAATGCCCATCCCTGCTCTAAATGAGCTTTCAACCTTCAAACGAGCAAATGAGCGTTTATTAACGTCCTACTCTAAAGCAGGAATGGTCATTAAGTCGATCGCGATCGTCCTGTGGACAACCAAGACATTTTGGGGGGACCGCCTTTATCAAACCCTAAGACGTGCATAATAAAATATATATATATTTATAGAACACCGAGAGATGCCAGCTGGACTAGAGAATAGACTTTTGGCAACTCTTGTTTTCGACATTGTAGCTCTCTTTTAAAATATGACAGATTACTATTTTTACTATAAGAACACAAGATTGTCAAATCGAGTGCCTGAACAACTATGAGCTATTTCTAGACTGTGGGTGTATTTAATGCAATGAACAGAGAACATACGTGAACCGATGGATCTGAAACCAACATATGTACTTAATTTGTTCGCTGCCGAGTCCCACGCCATCGCTGGTCCTCACATCAACACAATAACCCAATTCCTTGGACTCTCAATTCGTGAGCTGAAGTCTCAGTAGTCAATCATTTTGTCCCTACTAGTGACAGAGAACATGTTAGGCGTCATCGTGCATTTCCAATGAAGGTACATGTGACGTCTACACATTTATCAAATAATTTTCTTAAGAAAACACAGTCCCATTGTTTGTAAACGTCGATTCTACGTCTAGTTGGCGCCTATATTCTTTAATTATGTTTCTTTTAGTATGCTCATCTTAGATCTTAGTAAAGGCTGTTACCCCCCAAAATGTCTTGGCAGTCCTGCGGTCGATCATGATCGACTTAATGCCCATCCCCGCTCTAAATGAGATTTCAACCTTCAAACGAGAAAATGAGCGTTTATTAAAGTTATACTCTAAAGCAGGAATGGTCATTATGTCAATTACGATCGTCCTGGGGACAACCAAGACATTTTGGGGTGACCGTCTTTACTAAAACCTAAGATGTGCATAGTAAAAAAAAAACATATTTATGGAACACCGATGCCATCTGGACTACTTATATTCAAATGACTGCACAATCACTTCACCACAGGCCATGGTTCAAAATTATGTGGTCCATCGCCAAAAGCTTTCGTGTAGCTGAACAGTGTGATATTAATATTCACTCACTCATTCACGTCAGTTGGACTAGAGAATCGACTTTTGTCAATCTATTGGACTGTTATTTGATAAATGTGTATAGGATCAGGTACCTTCATTGGAAGCTAACGATGAAGCTTAACATGTTCACTGTCGCTGTAGAGAAAAAAAAGCGAACACTGTAGTCCCAACTGTATAAATGAATTGTTCCCACTCGGTGACTGAAGGGGAGAATAAATATGGATGATAGCTCTTCCCTCGACAGACCAGGATTGGTTATTGAATCATCATCCCGCACCTCGCGTTTCAACGGGATTGAGTTCTCGAGTTGATGTCATATCCCATGATGGAGCGAGAATCAGCAGCGGATAAATGTAAGTACATACATTGGTTTCAGATTCATCAGATCACGTATGTTCTCTGCTTGCTGCATTGAATAAGCTCACGCTCTACGGTCTAACAGTCACTCATAGTTGTTGAAGCATTCAACTTGACAGTTTGTGTTTTGTAGTAAAAAAGTAATCTGTCATATTTTAAAAAAGGGGTAAAATATCAAAAACAAGTGTTAAGAAAAGAAAATATGCAATTTTAATTTAGGATGACCACACCTACACCCCTGGGTAGACCGCAACACCTTAAAAACATTAGAAGTAGCCCATATCCTGGAAAAATTTGCCCACCCCTGTACTAAAGCAATGCGAATGCTACTAACGACTAAGCCTCGTAATTTTAAACCGAAGTCAAATTTTGAGGAAGAGACTTAAGGTTCGGAACCATGATTTTGTAAAAGTGTATAAATGGATATTTTATGATATTTAGTGTCACTTAGATTAGAAAATGTATATAAAATTGTTTTAAGAATAGTATTACAAAAAAAAAATATTTAAGTATAATATTTTGACAAAAAATGAACATAGAATGACCCATTTTCAAAATATTCTCCTTTTGTGAAAAATGCTTCTATTATAATAATATTTTGCCTGTATATAGCTCATACCTCTGTACAGAGGCTCAACTAGAATTTTTGAAGTATATAACTTAAAAGGGAGTTTACCCATCTTTTACGACAACAGAGGGGAGAAATTTTAGGAAAAAAACGCCGATCATTATTTCAATGGGTTGTAACTCTGAAAATAATGTGAATTTTTCAAAAATCATAGTTGAGCCTCTGTACAGAGATCTGAAGCAAAATATTATTATAATAGAAGCATTTTTCACAAAAGGAGAACATTTTGAAAAAAGGTTATTCTAAGTTAATTTTTGCCAAAATATTGTATTTAAATAATTTTTTGTTTTTGTCAAAATGTCCTTAAAACAATTTTATACATGTATTCTAATCTAAGTGACACTAAATATCATGGAAATTATCCATTTATGAGCTTTTTTAAAATTACGGTTCCGAACGTAGTCGGATACCTTAAGCTTGAACCTCACTCTTCAAAACTCAATGCCATATCAACGGGAGAGTTTTAAGTCATATCTGATTAAACAGGCATCAACTCCAAGATAAAGAAAAGAGTTTTAAGTATCCTTGAAAAAGGTTACAAGTAAAACAAATAAAAAAAAAATTTTTAAGTCAATTCCTACTTAGATCAAAAAGAAAAATTTTATCTTAGCTACTTTTTATTAAATAATTACAATTAATATAAATATGTATATACATGTGACAGAATCACAACATTAAGTGGTAATTAATTTCTATTAATTATAATTAAAGTATCGTATTTTCATCCAAAACAATCGTGTATATAAAATTTCAGTAAAACTGAATGCTTTTAAACGTGAGAAAAAAACCTTTTCACACACACCCACAAGTTTTGACACAAGTCGCAAAAGGATCACTAAATCACCAAAAATGATGCCAACGTGTCTGTATTTGTAATTCTTAAAATAATTAGTTTTAATCAATTTTTTATTAATTATAATTATTGTATTGTCATCCAAAATAATCATGTATATAAAATTTCAGCTCAATTGAGCGCTTTAAAATGTATTTTATTAACGATTAAAAATACCACCGAGATAAATAAACAAACACACAAATAAATAAATAAATATATAGAGATTGTGAGCTAATAGTAGGAATTGAAAAAGGTTGAAGCTAAAATTAAGTTTTGATAAAGCTAAGACGCGCACATTAGAAAAAAAAATATTTTAGCATATTACTTTTCTGTATTTCAAACAACAGAACCGTTAAAGAACTAATTAGATAAACAAAATTAAATATTTTTTATCCTCATTAAAAATACCAAAAATAAATTTTTTTCCAGAAAAATTCTTAAGGCATTAAAATTTTTTATTAGTAATTGTTTGTCCCTTAAGAAAACAATTTTTTACGCACAAAAAAAACCATAAGCATTAAATTTTTATAAAACGTCGGTGTAATTAGTAATACCTACTTTTTTATGTAAATAAATGTCCAGTATTGCATTTTAGGATCTCCAGCTATTGTTTGAAATCATCGAAGATTTCTATCCTGGTGTTAAAGAACGTGAGCCATTGTTGGTAGAAATTTGTAAAGACATTCCGAAAGCAAAAAAAGTAAGTTTTGAAGTATTTGGAGATGTAAAGAAAATTCATATATTAATATATGTACTTCTATAGCTTTAAATGCGAAAAATGAGTTGGGAAAACTAAATATTGTTTTCTTTATTTGTTTTTAATTCACACTCCGCTCTTGGCCATTTTATTAGTTTGAAAAATATAAAATTGAACAACAGAGGGAAAAAATTGCTATGATATTTTTTCCTTCCAATTTGGAAAATACTACCAAGTAGCATGGCCATGCAGGGGAAATAAAACGAACTAAGATTAGCAGTTAAAATTCGCAGAAATGCTATACAGTGAAGATCGCTTAACACGAAACTGAAGGGACCAAAATATTTTTTTGTGTTAAAGGATATTGAAAAAAAAAAACATACATCAACGAAATTAGATTCATTAGAGTTTATTTTATTTACACAGATATATATATATGCATATATTTAATAAAAATCCATGAAACAAAAATATTTTCAAGAACTTAAAGAAATTTAATACAGAATTTTCAAACTTTTGAAAACAAAACATTTCTTGTTGTTGTCGTTTGTTTTTTTATCCTGGGATACATATGAAATACAAGTGAAAGAACAGAGACATATAATACAAATAGAAGAATATAGACATTTATTACAGATGATGATCCCAGCATATAACAAAAAGGGGTGGCGCTAATTTCCATTCCAGATGGGAATCCATTACAGGCGAAAGTCTTTCTTCTTTTTCCGAAGAAAATACAACCATGCCTTACTCGGGATTCAAATCCGAACTCACTCGGTTACAAGCCTAGGGTCATATCCATCATACTGGCTGGGCAGCAGCAAAACATTTATTGAGTTTTTGGAAAAACTGAAAGTTTTCCTTGCATTCTTTTTTTTTTTTTTTCAGTATTTTTTCAAATTTTAGCAATGAAATTGTCAATAAATCGTTCGATGTCATCCATTTTGTTGAAGTAATGTGACCATTGGAATGTTCGTCTAAATAACTGCGCATAATTTTCATGATGTTCCTCACTTCAGATGATGTGGGAACAGGAGTTGCATTATTCATTTCATTTTCTTCTTCAGAATCTGCATCAATGATATTTATTTAGCTCTTTGAACAGACTCCAAAATATCTTTATCTGCCATAATTGGGGCTGTACACTCATTATTATCATATACTATAATGAAGTCTTCGGATTATACAATAAAACAGTTCAATCCAGCTGGTGTTTTCCGTATTTTGTTCATTCTCAGAAAGAGGATCTTTTCGTGTTAAGAAAAAATGCATGAAAGTTTGTCGGGACCTTTGAGTTATTTCGTGTATACCGATATTTCGGCATACTTGTTTTCCCGTTAAGGTATGTGACTACCTTCGGAGCACTTTTTTTTGAAATATATAAATTTTCAACGAAATAAATACTTTTTTAGTTAAAATGGGGCATAAAACTAGGAAATCAAGTAAAATTTCCACAAAATTAAAAATAATTTTGGATATATTGGGAATTTTGAGGGAAATTTTAGAGAAAAATTGCAGTTATGGTAAGGCTTGTATTGAAAATTCTAATTAATATATTTGAATAATATTTATACAGTATATAAATAACATTCTTATTTATAATTGGAACTATCAGATTTGTAATATGTTTGAAAGTTTTTGAAATATGTCATTTTTTATGCAAGAACTCAATTTTTTACAAGAAACTAATGTTATTTTCTCACAAAAAGTGCAATAAAATACATAAATATATACACAGAGATTAGATAATAGTCTAGAATGCAGATAAAACTAAACAAAACATTTTCTGAAATTTCTAATTCAATATCTTAAAAAGAAAACCTTTAGTGAACTTTACCGTGAAGCAAAAAATTGAAAACATAGTTTTCCAAAAAACGCATTTAAAGATTTTAATACAGTATAAAAAATCTTCTACTAACTGTACATTTTTTAAATTCACCATATTTATAGGTCAAGACATCTTTAACTTCATGCTTAACTAATTTGGACTTTTTTTTTAACTTTTTGATGTTTTCTGGAGAGTTTTATAGACTATAACAATTGTCGTTTTTAGTGAAATTTTGATGAAAAGGGGCAGTTACACAAAATTCTAATAAATGTACTCAAATAATATTTATACAGTACGTGTATTACATCTTTTAAATGTGTTAGAAATTAAAAGATTTGTAATAACTTTTGTAAAGAATATTTTAACTATTCCAAATTTTATGCAAAACATGATTTTTAAAAATTAATGATTTTTTTCATAAAAAGCAATAAAGTACATAAATATATACACAAGGTATTAGATTTTGATTCAAAACACAGATAGAGCTAAATGAAAGGTTCTGAAATTTCAATACTATATCTTAAAAAAAATTTTTGGTAGGATCTACTTCCGGTTTTTAAACTTCATTTCCGGTTTACTAATTATGCTATAACTTTGCTTCTAGATATAGTAGAAACAAAAATAGAATGTTTTTAGAATCTTAAATGTATGGGCTATAAAACAAAATTATAAAAGGACTTTCGAGAGAAAATATTCACAAATATTCACCAAAACGGCGAGTTTTGGGTAGTCACATACTTTAAACGTATTTCACTGTATTTGCAACTAAAATTCCCCTTTTTTGTAATGATAAAATTCTAACTAATCATGCTATTATTTTAATTAAAAAAAATTCTGTCAAGAAAAAAAAAATTCAACATTAAAATAATAAAATTACTTGGTAGTAACATTGAAAAAATCAAACACAAATAGTAAAAATAATATTGCTTTCCAACTTGTGATAAGTAAATAGTATTTCCTTTCCATTGATTAAAGAAATATAAAAAATTGAACTCGGTGATCGCATCATGCTGTTTTGATGCCAACGCACAAAACTGAAATTTAGTTAAATTACATTTAATTTTATTTCTTTAAAAATTTTCTCTCTAAATATTGCGAATTATTTCCCTTGAAGTTGATCAGTATCCTTTCTATGTTTCTAATCTCTTCATTTATTCTGGAACTTGATGAAATAAGTTGCGTACACGAGACAAGAGCAGTTGACGCAAGCGTGAAACAGAAAAACTTCCAATTCAAAGCATAAATTTAGTTCTCCGTTCCATAATTGCGTATTTTATAAGTACGAAAATTAAAATGACACACACACAATAAAACCATTAAAAATAAAATATATCTTTCTTTTTTTTCCCTTAGGCTTTCAACCACTATTACGATGAAAGGCTGAAATTGAATGTAAGTACAGCGCATTTTGTATTCCTCAAAATATTTATTTCTATATTTTTTTATATAAGATTTGGGACCATGGTTTGATTCATTGACCGTAGCGATTATTTTCGAATGTAAGCCGAGAGTACGTTTTCTTCTTCAAGAAATTATCCGAAATTCGAAATCTGTAAAATTTTCAATTATGTATTTTAAGTTATACATATTCCTATTTATTTATTGTTTTGTACCTTATCTGTGCTTGTCTTACTTCATGTGCCATTTTTTTCCATGCTTAGAAAATGAGCGAAAAAAGATATTCGCACAAGGTAAGCGATCGTCGACCTATATTTCAAGCCCTGAAAGAAAAATTCGGTGCATAGTGCATTCAGACATCTCAATGAGTGAATGTAAATTTTAACAACTATTCGGAGATTCGGATTATGATCCTGGAAGGATTTATATGGGACTTTTTTCCTTTGTGTTAAAGAAAGGTTTCATTTAAAATACTCAAAACGTTAACCTTGTCACACCTAAGGAAAATATTAAAAACGTTTAAAAAAAGTATTATTCTTGAACTGTGTGTATGTGTGTGTGTGTGTGCGTTAGTTTTTATTTTACACTAAATAAAACTACACGTTCATAATTCGTCAATTTTATGAAGAATATTACTTTTACTAATAGTACTTGATTGTGAAACATATTACAATTATTTATAATAATACGTATGACTAAATAATGAATATCATTCAGGAAAATATATATATTTTTTATTTTTACCTATCTTTATTACACGAAATTATTAAGTCGTTTCGTATAAACAAAAATGACCTTGATTTTGTATTTATTCTTACTAATTATATTTAGAAGTATTGAGGTGAAAAGCAATCGTCTGCACAAGAAACGATACCATACTTTTCTTCAACTCAATCTATTCTTTCTGAATATAAATGAAAGCAATGGACCGTTTATTCGTACTCATTGCTTGCATTAAATTATAGTTAATTTTAAAGTTAAATTCAAAGAATTATAATTTTTTTAGTTTGATATTTTGTATATATATTTTTTTCAGGCTGATATGAGTCCAGAAGGAACTAAGAAAATGACAGAAGCTAGAGTTAGTATCTATTTCTGTTGTTTCTATAATTGCAACATTTCAAAAATGTATATTTGCGTAAACGTCACACTACATTCATATGGGACAATGGGCTAAATTCATTTGTTGTCATAGTCACGTGATAATGACAGCTACTTGTTTCTAGCCAATCAGTTCCAGAACTCATGTGACGTCTGAGGTACACGATAAAAGCAATCATGTGTTTCCTGCTAATCAGTTGATGCACTTCGCTGCTGCCAACTTCTGCTCTTGGTAGAAACTTTCTCTTAAAAAGTACATATTTGTCCACAACAAATACAAAATGCATTTGGTTTAAAAGTACATGCATAAAAGAAGACTTTTTTTTAATTTTAAAATCTTTTTGAAGAAACTTTTTTTGTGAGATTTAAACATCTTTACCCAATAATAAAGTTTGAAATTTTACAAATATAGAGCAATAAGTACAATTAGGTTAATGTTTGCTTTGAAAACGATAAAGAACACGTGCTTTTCTTTATCATGTGAACGTCCTTAATTGAGCTCATTGATGATAGCATCGTAACGCAGAACCACATTCAAGAGTAAGAAACGACTGAACTGATTCTGATTTCCTAACATATCATAAGTTATTTTAGTTATTAATTTATTAGTTTTATTAGTTATTTTCCATAGCCATATATATCCTTAGAACCAAAGGTTTTAAAAATTTCATTTGAAATAGCTCTTATGATGCAATTAAAAACATTTATTTTATTATTGAAGAAATTTTTAGAAAGCCTATTTCCGGATTCTCATAAACACCAGCGTGGTCAATAAAAGTTCGATTAACGAGGGCTGCAAATTAAATAGGGGGCAACTGAACCTAGAAACTAGCAAGAGAGCGGGATGCTCAAATAGGATATGAGAGTGGTGAGGTGCCACTGTTGTCGATGTATGGATTGCCAAAAACAATCGATCTGTTTAGAAGGGTAGTTTTTGTGTGGCGTTCAAGTGAAAAGAGTTTCGTTTCTATCGCTCTAAAGTAGTGATTCTCAACCTTTTTTTGTTATTGTTGTTGCGGTACACTTTTAACAATTTCACAAAATCTGGCGGTACATTAACTTATCAATAATAATTATCTACCCACAAAAAATAATTTTAATATACCATAAATACCCTTAGTTTATTGCTATAAAACGGCCAAATGTGATTCTGCTCTAGATTTTATTTTTTTTTCCCCTCACAATATAATTAAAATTTTTTTAAAAATTTGGGGCACACTTCAAGTTTTTAGCTGCACACAGAAATGCCGCGGCACAGGGGTTGAGAATCACTACTCTAAAGTATGTTTCCAGTTGGGCGAACAAAAGTTAAGCGGCCGTGGCTTAAAATCGAGGTTGCCGTGGCGAAAATGCAACAGAATGTTGTCGAAGGTTACTTGAAGCCTGTGTCCTTTCCATAGACCTTCGATGGACTGATCCATTTATTTATCAAATGACTGGCCATTGACCATCAAGTCATTAGGCAACTAGCTCTCCAATATTTCTTCACAATAAAGTCCAAACTTTTAAGTGCAAAGCACACGTCAGGATGAGCAACGTCCATGACATCCAGAAGCACACAAAAAGGGGAGTCAGTCAGATTAAAACGACACAAATAAGTGCAAATGGACTGATCCATGTTTATTGCAAAACAATATCCCTATTGTGTTGCATGACAACGCTCGTTGTCATGTCGCAAACGATGTCACTCTTTTATTGCGAAGGTGGCAGGTGGAAATCTTGGAACACCCTCGCTTGTGACTTCAATCAATTTTCAGAAGTTGAAGGAATATCTCCAAGGCCACCTGCTTTATGACATTTCCTCTGTACGCCGCGCATTAGGGTACTCCTTCGCCGACATCAACAATCAACACCTTGGCAATGGTCTCCAACGGCTTCCCGGGCTGAGGTAGCCCAGTGGTCAAGATATCGGATCATAGCAGGCATGTCATGAGTTCGAGTCCAGTACTACTAAAGACCCGACGGGTAGGGAAGCGATGCAAGTAAAATCTGTCGAGAGATCAAACGCCCTCTCGTTGGTGTGGTGTGGTAGTTAGGAGAGGGAGGTGCCAGCTCAGGTGTCGTCCACGTCACTTGACCATGGTTCAAAATTACGTGGTCCGACTCCAAAAGCCCTCGTGTAGCTGAACATTGCGACGTTAATATTTACTCTCGCACTCCAACGGCTTCCTGGCATTTGGCAAAAAAGTTATAAGTTTTGCTGGTGTTTACACAGAAAGAATGTAATGCAATAATGCTTGTAAGTTCCCTAAAAATTGATTTATACCTATGTTGTAATAACTTAATTTACAACACTCGTACACCCCAGTTAAATTATGAATAAATAATTTTTTCTTTAATTTTTTTTTAAAGTACTTTTCTTAAAATTTTCTAATTTTTTTTTTTTTTTTTGGTTTTTTTGTCTTTCTTGAACACGTTTAATATTTTTGTTTCCAGGGATGCATGACAGCCATCGTAACGGAGTGCCACGTGAAGAAACAGATGGGATTTTTTTAGCCTCCGGAAACTTGCATAATATGCGAATGAAATAGAAGGTTTTAAATGAAGCCGATAAAAATGAAAAGTTACGAAGAAAATAATTCAGCATGTTTTTTATTTAAGCTAATTTTTTCTATAATACGTATGTAATTTCAGTTGCGTTCTTTTTTATTAAATGAGCTTGCAGGTATCTTAACATTTATTTTATTTCTGTTTATTTCACATATTTTTAGCAAATAATATTTTTAATAGGTTCATGCCTTATGTGAAGAATTATTAATGTGTCTATTAATGAATGTTTAGGTTCACAAATCTTCCACCCCAAAAGTGTTTGGACTATATGTATGTAAAGTTTTCGAACTTAATTTGAGACATTTTGATATTAAAATATTGTTTCTGGTCGTTGTTGTGACGCAATTGAGGAGGAAACAACTTGTTAATTACAAATCCACATTAATTGACGATCACACGCATAAATCAAGCAGCAACAAAAAAATCAAGCACGATTTACTTACTGGACTTTCACAGAAGCATTCTTTTTTTTTTTTCACCCCCGAGGTCTCAGCATTTTATGGTTTGGGTCAACCGGAAGCTGTTAGAATCATATCACTTCCGGTAAATACTTTTCTGATTGGTCCGAATAGGTGGGTGAAACAAGATTACATCAACCTGATTATAAACGGTAACGTTTCAGTTTTGGAGGAGATAAAATTATGGGTTTTTTTCCATACGGTGGGTAAACTAAACATTAATTATGACTCAAAGTCTTGGAGGGCTCAAGACGATTATGAAATAAAATCCCTCGAAAGAAAATTTAAGTGAATGATCATATATATGTATATCCAAAGTGTAACTGAAATGATGATCCAAACTAGAAAGAGAACAGGTTACTAAACTAAACGAAAATCCCAATA
Source organism: Trichonephila inaurata madagascariensis (assembly GCA_019973955.1). Taxonomy (NCBI): domain Eukaryota; kingdom Metazoa; phylum Arthropoda; class Arachnida; order Araneae; family Nephilidae; genus Trichonephila; species Trichonephila inaurata. The sequence continues at coordinate 150,369 of BMAV01004048.1, forward strand.
CAACGTGAGAGCTTCTAGTTTATTAGTGAGAGTTTTCTATATGCCTGAGAACACATTTAAATGCAAAATCTTAAAATAAATTCACTTAAACGCTGATCACACAAAAGGAAAAACATCCTTTTCCAAATCTTTCAGAAGAGACAAATCATCAAGAGCATCACCGATCAAATTTTAGAAGAGCTGAAAGATTCCATTAAGAATATGCCAACTTCACGTTTTACGGAACTATACGTTCAACTACTGTTTTGTCCCTGAGATGATTCAATACTCGAATGGTGAAAAGGCTAATTTTTACGGCTGTTGTTTTACAAATGTTCGTATTTAAATGCTGTTTCGTGTTTATTCAAGAACGATGCGACTTTTGGGCTGTAATTTGTTTTATTTCGAGATGGTGCTATTCGCACGCTGTTCGAAGATGGAAGCTACAACAACAACTGATGCGGAGGGTTACATCAAAACATTATCGGAGGTGCTCCGTTGGCGGACGGCATTCGCGACAAAAAATAGATACAATTACGGACTAAACAACGACCAACGATAAAGCTACAGAAGTATACAGACTTTACAAAAAGCGTCTTCCAAATAGAACTATATCTGAGGAGGCGGTTTGACCAACGGTTGCACAGGCTATTCGTAGAGACTGGTTTATTTGCTACCTAAATAGTGGTCAAACAAAACTTATAGTAACAGTAAATGAATAAGAGGCAATTCCGCAAGAAGCGGGCAAGTATCCTGAGTAAAACAAACGAATAAGTAGATTCACACCCAAGAGAGTGAACCACATGTAAGTGTATGATGAATGTTTAACCAAGAGAGGTTACATCCCTACGATTTTAAGGATTGCAAGTCTTAAAAAGTAATTTCCCACATCATGTCTTTCAACACGATTACTCCATCAGGGAAATATACTGCAACGATAAGTTGTAGCACCTTTTACGAGACAATCTTCAAATGGGGTGGTATATTTAATATTGATAGAGATCATGTGTGTAGACCACATTAAATCCACGTGCTATATGTTCAAGGGTTCACCAAGAAATGTTCTTCGTGAATGGGAGACCGTAACCACCTAAGCAGACGTAAGTATTTCCCTTTCTTGAAGGAGGTATTTTTAGATTTATTGCGAGTTGTACGTTTTAGAAGAATAACCTTTTCAAAATTCGTATTCAAATGCGCCAATTCTTAAAATTTTTATAACTTTTGAAATTACTTACGAATTTAAACTATACCTAGTACACACATACACATATATGCCCTAATGAATAATTTTTGATACCTTCCTGAGGGTAACTGCATGTTTACACACTTTTATGTGCATCATAAAGGCCACTATATTTGAATATGGCTGGTTATGCTTATTTTAAATCGTGGGTCTAATTAGAATATTGCAGAGCCCAGCTTCCAAAAAGACATGACCGGTGGAATAATGAGTATTCAAATACCCCTTCCTTATCAGGTATTATGTTAAAGCAAAAAGAAAAAGAAACAAGCTCATAGCACCTCTATATCAAAATTCAAATTAATGATATATGTCGCTAATAACTTTCATGTAGTTTCTTGAGTGATTTTTAAATCAAACAAATCTCAAGAGTTCAATTCTTTTCACAGAATTAATTTTATACTCGCTCACTTTTTTTAAAATAGAAAATACTATGGCATTAACATTAAATTCTGACTTGACTAATTCTTAGATTAAAAACATACTACAGGGGTAATCAAAAACATGTATACACACTTTAAGACTAGGTATTAAGTTAATGTTATAAGTATCAGATTGCATTGGCTATTGAGTTAAGTTATAAGAATTTGTATTAACTGTTGACATTAGTATTTCTACGTGTTCAACTATTGTTCTGCAGCAGATGGCATTAGTGTTTTTGCAAGGAAGTGATACCCTAGACCAAGTGAATCTGACTTTCGAGCAGCGAAAAAGCATGTTGTTGTTGTTGCTTATCCCTCTGCTGTAGGAAAGCGTACACCAGGTCCAAAAGACCTGGTCGCACAAATAGCTCGAAAATCCTCTCCTGGTAAGCCATCAGATTTCTCCAGAAGGCACCCAGACAAACAAGAAGATGAGAAGGGCTAGCAGGAAGAGAACAGGAACACGGAGGAAAAATCCTTTCACTATTCTGGAACTTCATATAGGTGTCAAACGTCCACTTCTAACCCCGTAAAGTCCAATTGGATATCCCTGGAGTCACTATACGATAGAGATAGTTCTGGGTGAGTAGAAGCACCCCAGTTATGATCTGGTGGAAGGCACCATGTGGATAGCAATTTACTTGAGAAAGCATTTTTAAGTGGTATTTGAAGTTCGAAAGAATCAGTGAAGTGCAGCGACATTGATTGGAGGTAGTAATATGAAACGGAACCACCAACACGCTTAAGCGTTGCTCTCCTTCGAGATAAGCTTGAAACATATAAAAATAATCGACATGCATAAGGGCGATCTGGTCGGCCACGCACATCAACAAGTGAAGCGTCTTCTGTTATAGAGTTAGATTCATTCACATGGTCACCACAAAAATCGACAGCACAATGCGCACGTGAAACAGGCGTGAGTAGGGTTAGTGTAGGTCGTATTTTGCACAGATCAATATGGAAAGTTTACACACCACAATTGTTACTTGTTACGTACACTGAACGAGGACGACCCAGACAGAAGAACTCAGCTTTGTGAATGGTACCTAGCGAAGATGGAAAATGATGCAAAGTTTGTTTCCCGAGTGGTATGGTCTGGTGAGGCTCAGTTTAAATTAAAGGGTACGGTAAACAGGCATATATATAATTGTGTGCTATGGGCTCCACAAAATCCGCCTATTCATGTTGAGCAAGCGGTTAATGTTCTAGGACTTCACGTTTGGTGAGTGAGTGAGGGAATATTAACATCGTACTACTCAGCAACTCTTCATGTATGGTAAGAGTTATCCTCAAGGAAACAGATTGGAACTTTCTTTTTAAGGGTACAATTACAGGAAGGGGTTTTTGGAGATGCTTGAGACATGAATTTTAACGTTCATTTGGGCATTTTTTGGTAATGGTCTTTTTTTTATCCAACAAGATGGTACTCTACCCCATTTCCATACAGATGTGCGTGCCTATCTGGATTGCCGAGTCATTGGATTGAATCAATGATTGAGTACCCTGCACGTCCGATTGAGTACCCTGCTCGTTCACCTGATTTAATCCCACATGAATTTTACTTATAGGGTTACCTCAAGAACTTGGTATACAGCAAGAAACTACACACACTAGAGGAACCGCGCTATGAAATTGAAACGGCTAGTCAAATAATTCCTGTAGCTGCTCTAAGAGATGTCACCAATAATGTATGGCATCGTGCTCAAAAATGTTTGGAAGTGAATGGATTACAGTTTGAGCACTTATTGTAACTTTGTCACTTTTATTTACTGTAATACTCATAATAATATATACGTTTTTCTTCATCAAAGTGTGTATATATTTTTTGATCACCCCTGTAAACTGAATTACTCAATTTTGTTCTAAAAAGTCGATCTCTATATGTTTTTTCTTATAAAATATTTCCTTTTTCTATACTGCAAAGCTATGTGTACAATTAACCGGAAATAAATATTTTTAAAGATCTGTTTGGTCAGTATTAGAATAAATTCTCCTAACTTTTATCATTTCGTCATTCCTCTTACTTTATACAAAATCCCCGCCATTGTTTATATCTAAATATTTTCCAGTTAACTTTCATTGCAAATCTCACTTACCTGTTCACTTTAATATTGTCAAAACTTTGAAGGTAGTAATGAAATAGTTCTATTCAGTTTTCATTCCACTACTTATACGTCGTCATTTATTCTCACTTCTCCGAAGCATTGTTGCCATCGCTATAAACTGATTGCCATCTTCGAAAATGATTTGCATATCCTTGTGGAAATTTCGCTTTCGGACTCAGCATTAAGTGGCTAATTGATGACAGACTCCACTCTTTAAGATGAATTATATTTCCCTTTTTTTTCTCACAACGATTCCATTGGGAATAAATTAATAAATGTCAATTATTTTGAGTGAACTGACATTTCGAGACACTTCGATTTCATTCCATTAGATTAATTAAAGTGACGTAATTGTTGGTCTTTCCGGAACAATGGTTCCATTCAAAGTTTTTGTTTTATATGTCATTAAAATGGTGTGGAAGATCTAATTCAGTCTGTAAATTTTTAAGTGTTCGAAGTTTGTTATGGAATTTTTTGGATAATGTATGTTCCAAGCTTAATTATTTTAGAATCTTTACAGAATTTTTATTTATTTCTATTAGAATATCCGAATTCGAGCGGAGACTTTTTTTAATAAGAATTTCACTGTTATTTATACATATTTACAATTGAAACTAAACCTGATAGGATTAATAAAAACAAAATAGTACTTTATTTGGAGCAGAATATATTGAATGTAATTCATATGAAAAAGATGCAAGTTACCACTAAAACTAAATCTAAATTTATATATTTTCCCAACGAATCCCCATTAAAATTAGGGATTATTTAACAGAATTGTGATAATACTTATATTTAAACTCAATTCAAACGAGAAAGCTTATAAACGAAGACTTTGAAATGTAGTTCTTTCCAGTTCCTATCCATGTTTAATTTACTGAACATGTGGAGTTCTAGAAGAAGAGGAATCAACAGAGCAAAATAAAATCCGATAAAATGCTAGCATAAAAATAAAAGCAAATTTCATGTGATATACGATAAAAACTTTTGCCATGCCTTGCTACGTGGTCTAATGAACATGTTTGTCATGTTTTAAGAAATATCAAATATTCCAACAGGACAGTAAGTTCCAGTGATAAATCGTCGAATTTCAGTGGATATTTTCCTATGTAGGTATTGGAAATAATGAAAAGGCAGATTTATTAGCAAAGAGAGGTACAGAGTTATTTATTCAACAGTGGTAAGGGGGATGTTTCAAGTAAGTACCGAGAACTTTTTGTAAAAAACAGAATTTATTCTGCTAGCAATCGACACATCTTTAAACAGAAAGAAACGAACACCAATTAAGACCCAAAAAATTTCATTGGGCTGTAGGCTTATTTCCAGAACTGCTAAAATCTTTTTAGTTTATGTTTTCGATTCGAAAGTAAAGCGTGGGAACTTACATTCGAAGACAATATAATTTAATGAGACTCGATATATGACTCGATATAACTATTTCAATTTAAGACTCGAATATGTTATGGAAAATAAAAGTTAAATGGTAAATAGAATATTTTGTCTTAAATATACAGTCGGACTTCTATATAACGAAGTCGCTAAATCCCGGAAAAGAGTTCGTTATATGGAAAATTCGTTATATAGAGGTTCATCTTTTAATATACTTAATAAACCACATAAAACAAATTTTAAATTCATAAACACTATATATTAAAAAAATATATTATTCACACCTTTTTTAAAATGAATATATGCTTGTTTTACATATCTTACCCATCAAAAAAAAGATAGAAAGAAAAACTGCAATGAAAACAAGAAAAAAGTCTGTCGAAGAATATACCTATTTTCAATATTAAGGAAAAAAAATAATTTTATATTAAAATTTATGAATTTTAAGAACATTTTCTAATTTAAAACATACAAGTAATATTAAACATACATTATTTTATAACTAGAACACGGGGATACGGGACAACTCCACTGAGTGTGAAAAAGATATCAAAGATATTTCTAGTGAATTGGACAATGGGGGTTAAAGGTTGCACTTCTTGGATGAAACGTCCAGAACTCTATTGTTCTCGGAGAGTTAGGGTGTAGTAAAACCAGTTCAAGATTTATGACCACCATAAAATGTGCTAAAGAGAGAATAACTTGAAATGTTCAGAAATACTTTAAAAATTAGAACACAGAATTATCAGTTAAATCGAAGAATCTGTTCTAGTAGAATATTAAGGATGATTAAGAGGAGAGTTTAGTTGTAGCTACGGCTAATTTCAGGTTAAAAACAGGGTATGTCTGCTTAACCGTAGCAGAATAGGCATACTAACAAAGCCTATGGCCAACTTGTAAAACAAACATGATGAATAAACAACAATCGCTTTTCTTCCCGGATCTTGACCCTAAGTTACAGCATAAAGGTGATGTTTGCCTGCTGTATTGAATGGGTATGAGATTCAAGTACTGACCACTCTTTCTCTATAGACTTTTGCTTATTAATTCTTAAAGTTTTATTTATGTAATTTTTGAGTGTATTTTTTACTTTTAGTCTCATCCTTTTAAATTTCAAATTTTTTCGTGGTCTTTGGTTTTGATACAGTATTATTCTTTGGCAAGTAGCCTAAGATGTGGACGGATTGATTTGCGATTTTATCATATGAAACAGCAACAAGTACAACTTCAAAACATAAAAATTTGGTAGGTAAAAAAAATCCAAAAAAAAAAAAAATCAATACAATATGTACAAAATAGTAACCCATACGTTGACATCACTTGCCATTTTTTTTCTTTGAATAAATATATTGAACTGTGAATAATAAAACGGTTTTTAGACAAACAAACTGGAACTTTTTGGATAAAAAAATATTTACGTTTTTAGAGTTACAGAGAATTTATTTTAAATTACTTCATTAGACAATAAATCTCTCAGCATCACACCCAGAAAGTCAGGCTCCTGAACTGTTATCGCCAACACACTTCATTGACTAACACTTATTTGTTCTCGAAAACAATTCCTGCACATCATCCTTTACTCGAAATCAAGCCACCAATCAATTAAAATATTTATTTTAGGTAACTTGTCGAAATACCAAAATAAAACAACTTCCACAACTAAGTTTATTAGCTTCAAGCCCTTTTGAAATTAAGGTCATTCTGTCCAATTTATTAACTTCCAGCTTTTCAGACCACGACGGCGAGTTAATAAAATGTCTGTATACTCAGCTGTACCTTAAATTTCTCCTTGTCATAAAGAGAATATTTTTTTTTTGTAAAAACGCCTCCTGGCTTTTGATATCTAGGAACTCATTAAAATTCCAGCTATATTTTTCACTAACAAAGAGCTTAATTACACGAATTTACTGTTTTTCTTCGAAGTTTAATGTAACAGTTTTAGAATACTGCTCTTCGTGCAGGTTAAATTGGTTGTTGCTCTTTAGATTGTTCTCCTGGGGCTATGAGTGAAACAGGAGAACAATTTTGAAGTAATTTTCTTTCAAAGCTGTACGGTAAATACCTTTGGGTATTTTGGTATTGAAAGATTAATTCGTGTACCAGAGTGGAGAAAAAAATAGAGGTTGCTTAGGATCGTGGGATGCAAATGATTGGAATGTTTTTCTTTATGCCTAGCGTTTTTTTACCCACAGAGTTTTACAAAAAATAAATACATTAGAAGGAATAATAATCATTTTTTTAGTCCATTGTCTGTCGGTGATAATCAATTAAAAGTACAATATGCAATTATTAATTACACTGTTTTTCATTTAAAAATAGAACAAATCTTGCGAGAAGTTATTAAACAGATACAATGTAAGCAAAATATAACGTGAGAGATTTAAAATGGCGGATAATGTGATGTGTACGGATATCTTTTTTGGTAATTGATATTTTCATAAATTTTTTGTATGGAAAGTATGTTATTCCAAATAACGTACCCCAAATTTATCTTACTAAATATATAATCTGTAATTTCCTTACTTAAGGTATCCGACTACGTTCAGGGAACCGTGATTTTAAAAAAGCGCATAAATGGATAATTTTCATGATATTTAGTGTCACTTAGATAAGAATACATGTATAAAATTGTTTTAAGGACATTTTGACAAAAAAATTATTCAAATACACTATTTCGGCAAAAAGTTAACTAAGAATAACCTTTTTTTCAAAATGTTCTCCTTTTGCGAAGAATACTTCTATTATAATAATATTTTGCCTGCATATAGCTCAGAACTCTGTACAGAGGCTCAACTATGAATTTTGAAAAATTCACATTATTTTTAGAGTTACAACCCATGGAAATAATTATCGGCGTTTTTTTTTCTTAAAATTTCGCCCCTTTGTTGTCGTAAAACATGGATAAACCCACTTATAAGTTATATATTTCAAACATTCTCTAGTTGAGCCTCTGTAAAGGTCTTAGCTATATACAGGCAAAACATAACTATAAAAGAAGCATTTTCACAAAAGGAGAATATTTTGAAAATTGTTCACTCTAAGTTCATTTTTTGTCAAAATATCGTACTTAATAATTTTTTATAGTAATACTGTTCTTAAGACAATTTTATGTACATTTTTTTAATCTAAGTGAAACTAAATATCATAAATATTATCCATTTACACGCTTTTGCAAAATCACGGTTCCGAACGTAGTCGGATACCTTAAACAGATATAATGTGCACAAAATAAAACTTGAGAGATTTATAATGGCGGATAATGTGACGTGTACGTATATCTTTTTTGTAATTGATATTGTCTTACTTCTTTGTAGGGAAATATGTTATTCTAAATAACGCAACCCAAATTAATTTTACTAAATATAAACTGTAATTTCCTTACGTAATGAATATTTTTCGTTTTTGGAAAAAAAGTGCTTCAATTTTAATTTTTTTATTTGCAAAATAATTTGTTTTACGGTTTTGTCCGTTTATCTATCCCTTTGACTTTATTAGAAAAATGTTAATTTTGTGGAAATTCTACAATTCCTTCTCACACCTAGACTAAATCATCGATTTAAATGTAATAGAATAAACGCATAAAAACAAATAATAATAATAATATATCACTCTGGAAATCTGCTTATAATGCTATACGGGTAATAAAAATATTCATGTATGAATCTGAATGACATACATTGTGTAGAAATCAGAAGCCGCGATATCCGAGGTGTCAAAATCGCCAGCTAGTGCTCAAAATTAGTAGGTCGAAAGATGTATAAAACTTGAGTTTCTTAGCTTTTAATAATTACAGTAATACCTCGACTTAGCAAACCCAGAGTTGCGCGATTTTCAAATCTCGTTGATTTGTTATTTTCTTTCTCCTCCCTCCCCCCTCCTCCTCACTCAGACTCAAGTGGAATCAGTGCCAGAGCCCGAAGAAATTGGTAATGTGATTCAAGAAGTTGTTGATCTTGCCATGTAAATAAATTCAGAAGTGGATTGTGATGAAGTTGAAAAACTGCTGGATTCCCACAATCAGGAGCTGACAATGGATGACATCATAGAAACACATGAGCAAGAGAAAGACATTGAAGAAGAGTCTTCAGACCCAATTCAATTAGAAGATCAAATGTTGCTTGGGAACTTGACAGATGGCCTCAGTTTAATTGAAAAAGGGTTACAAACTTGACAAAATATAGACTTCAACAAAGAGAGTATTTTTTCAAAAAAAAAATAATAATAATAAATTAATTAATTAATTATTAGCATGCTACGAGGAAATTTTTCGGAAGAAAAAAAAAATCTTTGAGCCGAGAGACTACTTTGCTAGGTATAATGAAACCCCCTACGACAAAATAACTTCAATTAGCGATATTGTATTTGCGTTATCTAAGATTTTATATACCATTTTGCTTTTCAAACTTATTATTTTCTTTCGTCTGCAGCTCCAACTAAAACTATTTATATGTATTTACATATTTGAAATTATAGCCCGATTTATATACGTGAATTTGTGTGTGTGTGACTTACGCGGTTATCACTCAGTTCCACCTATCGCGTTAAGTTCGGGATATTGCTGTATTTATTTGAACAAATTTAGCTACATAACATTATCAAGGCAGCTTGTCAATTGAATAGTACGCGACTTGGAAAGCAAAGGTGTTGAAGGTCCGAGTTTTCCCTTACATAATTTGTCCTCTTCAGTCGCTGTTGGCTTGTCAATTCAAGAAGTTTACGTATTTTGGTTGGATAGCCACATGACTCCCTCCTCAGTCCTTAAGACGAATAAAATTGAAAACTAATCGAAGGTAATCCAGTGCCAATTCACTTGCCCTCGGCCCGCGCCCTTAACCAATCACAAGCCAGGCTTTGAGCCACTCAAGGATGAACTTTTTCAACTTCTCGCCTCCATTCTGGCTCAAACTCCAGTCACCATTTAGCCACGCCCTCTCTCCACGTACCAACAACCAATCAGGTTGCTTGCTCTCCACCAAGGACTGCTACTTCCACAGAAAACAAGCGACATCCAGCGACTAACCGAAGGCCAGATCCTTAGCTTTAAAGTTCAGAAGATTGTGTACTAAAATCCCGTCCGAGTTACAAATGTAGACTTTCAGTAGACTCCATATCAGAAAGTTATAATTAAATATTACAAAATTAATTTTGAACTAAAAATCAACTAATAATTTATTTAGTTTTTAAACTTAAAAATTAAAATCAGAATATTGTATAATATTATTAAAGCCAATTGAATAGTACGTGGCTAGGAAATCAAAGGGCAGAGTGTCCAAGTTTCACCCTCGGGTGTTTTTTTTGGGGGAGGGGGAGGAGGAGGTGCCATTTTCAAATACAGTTGGCTTGTCTATTAAAGAAATTTACATATTTTGGTTGGATCACCAGAACTCCAACCTACAAGTCGACATATGCAATAGAAACCATGAGTTTGTGATCATAACTACTCGGATATCGTGTCCACCTATTTATTCCAAAAATTAAGCGATACATAGTTTGTAACGGTTACTATTCGGATTCTTCTACTAGACCTCGCGGGGAAACTATTATTGTGATTTTAGTTTAAAAATCACTTTCCGTAGAGATGATTTGATTTTATGCAAATGTAACTACTATTTAAACTCTGACGTTGGGTATGTGAATTTAATAGTTAATCGTTGATCGTGAATCCAAGAATAAGAAACGGTTAATTGCAACTGAAAGGTCACGCATCCTGGAATCGTCATAGAATCTACCAGGAGTGTGGAAATAACTATCATTGGAACTGACCGAGCTATCGGGATTCGAGAAGGAAAGCACAAGGAGCTCCGAATGGACCTAAGTAATCTTCAAAATTTTATTTGCCGAATTAAGTGTTAGGATATCAGATTGCTTCCAGAGTTAAGCTATGAAATTGTATATTTCTTAAAGTGTTAAAGATACAATAAAAGCAGCTATTTTTAAGATCATGTATTCTTCTTCCCCGAACCGTCTTACACCCGCGACCTTCGGGCAGCGACAAGCTGTGTACCTTTATCAAACAAGTTTTTTTTCCCTTTTACATTTAATTAATCAGATGGAAATTAAGGATCTAAGGAAGAATGAACGATAACTCTTTTACTTTCATAGAAATGACAAAGGTCAGGTTAAAATTTGAATACAGATTACAACATTCAACTTAATATGTGATTAACAAATGGCATTTATTTTATTTTAATCCACAAAAAAACAGCAACAACAACAAAAAAAACGTTTTTCAAAACTACTCTTTTTTGTCGGTTTTAACAAACAGTTTTAAAAAAGTTCTGTTTTGGTGAAAACAATTAGTCTCTTTTGCACCAATCTTTTTCATCGAATTTCAGTGAATTACTTGAACGAAAACAATTTAAAATCTAACCCTTATAATTCTAATATTTAATTATAATCCCCTTGTAAACACTAAAAAAAAAATAATCCATCTCCGAATGACATTAGAGATATATTTGCACTTTTTCCGGAGTATCAACTAAATGAACAATGGTACAATAAAGGAGATCGTTTGCACAAAAGGTGATCACATGGAACAATGGAATGTTCTTTTTTTCCATCCCTTCTAAATTCTCTTAACATGACTGTTCGATGCCCTAAGGACACAGGGAGTGAAAAAGAGTAAAATGCAAAGACAAAGATGTTCATGATAAAAAAAAAGAAAGATAATAACATGTTTACAAAAGCATTTATTTAATCACCATAAATGGTTAATTCTGTTAGGGATAATCATACAGAACTCGAAAAGGCCAACAATACATTCTAATTTCGCAGAACTCCGTAAGGATTTCTAAATAAATATAAAAAAAATTACACACACACACTCACACACTTCTTACAGATAAAAAAAATCGTAATTATTTTTGGGGCTATTGTTTAGTTCCTAATAGAAAAGGGCGTTCATGGAGGAATTTTTCTTAACTGATACACTTTTTTTTTTCTTTCTGTGTCTTCAAATTTTAGCTTGTTAACAGAAACACTTAAAGCTTTTGTTTCGAAATAAAAATTACTGTGGGAAAAAAAATTAAAGGTATTTATTAATGTCATTCGCTACAATCATCTTTTTCAGATCATTTGTCGGGTAATCCGATTAATTAATTGAAGAAATTTTGTTATCTAATTAAGTCTCGAGTTTAAATTATCGATGCTATTATTTCTCGTAAGAAATTAAAGAAAAAAAATTAATTTTCCAGAATTTGTGTATATTTTCTTTAAAAAAAAAATATGTGGCAAACATAAAATAATTAACTAAGACAGTGATTCTTTCAAACTGCGGAGCTCGCTCCCCTAGGGGGGCATCATTACCCTGCGTAGGGGGAGCAAGTATATCGAAAAGTCGAAAATAAAAGATTATTTTAAAAACATTATTAATTTATTGAAAAGAAGCAAAACAAAATAAATTCTGAAGTAATAAAAAAATAAAATACACGCGTTTACATATTTATTGCAATCTGTTCCAATTTAAAAATAGAAAGTACAAGTAACATAATACTTATCCTATTCCTTAAAAGTAACTTACTTAAAATATCTATTACAGTAGAACGTCGTTTATCAGAATCAATTGGAACAGGACATCGTTCAGATAACCTAAAACCGAATGCCATCCATGCAGTATATGAAACTGATCACTATACGAATATTAAAAGTCATCCCAGACGGGAAACGTGCTTGAAGAAAAAGCAAAATAGGTACAAAATGTCACAAAATGTTATTGTGGAAAATAATCACTTATTTTTCACTGTACCATTGTACACCTTCGTTTTTTCGCTGCAAGGTCTCTGTTTCTCTTGAGCAGCAGTAGTTTAGGACCGCACTCTCTGATTGTTGTTCTTACCATTTCATGGCTGTTTCTAACGCAGAAAACGCGTCTGCATTTGAGGGACCCTTGCTACTTCGTTGTTATTGTTGTCCTCATCTTCATCCGTTTCATCGTCGACAGGGTCAGATTCTTCTGGCACGGAAGTCACAATCTCATCATCATTTAGCATTTAAAATCTCCAATCTTCTGCATCGCATGCCATCCAGATGTTTACCAAATCAGCGTAGATATTACCAAATCACACAACTGAAATTCCCCAAATATCCCTGACCTCGGGTTTTCCCGTCAGTTTTGGCCTCACGTGAAACAACTGTTGAGCATTGCACTGTTCGAAAACGTGTTCATATACATTACATGTAGTTGAAAAAAAAAACCTAGTCCGGATATTTGATGCTCAAGATAATAAACGTTCGGATAAACGACGTTCTACTGTATTTAAAAGTAACATATACAAAATTTAATACTTATCTTGATAATTTGTACGATTTATAATTAAAGTAGTATTGTAGCTTCATGTTGTCGTGGCCCGAAAGTCACGGGTGTAAGAGAGTTCTGGGAAGAAGCAGACATGATCTTAAAAATGGCTACTTTAATTCTATTTTTGATACTTTATGAAAATATACAACTTTATAGCTGAACTCTGGGAGCACAATCTGAAATCCTAACACTTAATCTGACACAAAAAATTATTGAAAATCACTTAGCTTCACTCGGAGCTCCTTGTGATGATCCTCCTCTAACCTCGATAGCTCGGTCAGCTCCAATGATATTAACTTCCACAACTCCCGGGGGATTCTACAACGAATATTAATTTCAGAACGTAGGACCTTTCAGTCTCAATTCACCTAGTCTTATTCTTGGATTCACGATTAACAATCAACGATTAACCATTAAATTTACATACCCAACATCAGGGTCTAAATAGTAGCTACATTTGCATAAAATCAGGTAATCTCTACGGAAAGCGGTTTTTAAACTAAAATCCCATTTAAAGAATAGTTTCTCCTAGAGGATTAATAGAAGAATCCGAATAGAGTACCCGTTACGACGTCAAAGTACATTATTATTGTGTTTAATATACTGTTTTTTTAGAGGGGGGAAGCGTGATGAAAACTATGATTGGAAATTGGATCACAAATGTTAAGAGTTTGAGAAGCACTGAACTAAGGAAGCAATCTCAGCCATCTGTATAAGATTAAATATTTATAATATATAGAGAGCTCTCTCATTATAATATCAAAAGTGAATTTGAAATGCTTTTAGTAGGAATGTGTGTGTGTGTGATATATTGTTATTTATTTTTTTATTAAATTTTTCTGTCATTTTACAAAATAAATAAAGTTAATTTAAGCGCAGTTAAGGTAAGTAAAAAGTAACTGATATATTTCAAAACTGATATGTACGTGTAAAAACTCGATAACATAAAAAGCGATCCACTAAGAAAGAGTTTTTAGAATGGAAGGAAATTGTGCGTAGGCCGATAACTTATGAAATAATATCAAATGATTGTCGTGTGTGTGTGTGTGTG
>BMAV01004048.1:169850-194581 GCA_019973955.1 Trichonephila inaurata madagascariensis
CCGCAATCTCAGTCCTAAGCTTAAAAATTTACTATTGTATTATTGTTGTGATTTTAATTTGTCTCGCATTATTTTGTGTGTTTTTTCTCACATTGCTAATACATACGTATACATATAGGTGCATAATATGTATATTTCTGCGTGTATAATTAAATAAACATTAATATTTGAGAAATATATGGAATAATTAATTTTCTGCTATAAATGCCATACACCTTTTATTTTGATAAGGGGAAAAAAACTAGTTATTTTGTATTTTGTGATTTATTTTATCATGAAAATGTGATATGTAAAACAAAAATGTGTTAGTAAAGTTACATATATTTATTATTATTACATATATTTAATTCATGGAAAATAATATTTCTGATGCAATAAAACTCATTTTAAGGAATTCTTTAAATGATCTTAACACGGACCAAAAGTTTCAGAAAAAAAATTTGTGTAGTAAATTTAAGAAATATATAAGGCTAAATTACCAATTTTGCATTGATTTTTTAAACAAATTTTACATAAAAAAAATTAAAATATGCATCTCCAGTTTTTGTTGCATTAATTTTAAGACGGTATTTACTACATATTTCTCCTTTAAGCCACTCCGTACAGTTTCCAACTAAAATGATGTCTTTGAAGAATCATTAAAATTTTTCGCAAATTGAGGGATAATTGGCTCAATCAGGTCGGTCCACTGTCCATTTTTTCCTACATATAATGAGGGATTGCAGCTGAAAACGCATAATAATTTTCATTTTACTTTAAATGACTTTTTTCCCCCTTGCTTTCTCTTTCCTTTTTTTTTAACGGCGTATTCGGTTTGCTAAATACATCCAAATCCTTTATGAAAAGAGATTCTCCAATAAAAGGGTTCTTAGAGTTTTCTGAACTTCAGAACTAGAAGAAAAACCAATTACATGTCGTTAACAATGACATTTTATTGAAGACTTCGATCCGGAAAGTATTGAACATATCTTTGAGAAAAAAATTATCTGAATTTTTCAAAATAGCTATATGGAATAATATAATAAACATGTTTTTTTTCTCTCTGGTTTTACACAAAGTACGTTTTGATTTTCATTTCAATGCAGTAAAACAGGTATAATTTAAGTATATGTATTAACTATATGTGTACAATCGTATAGGCTGATTTTCAAATTAAAGCTGTCTTTCAATTACATTTTTTTTTTGAGAATTTAAAATGTAAATAAAAAGTAATTTAGATGCTTAAAATTACTTAACCCTATTTACAAAGAATGAAGAAAAAAACAGAGCGAAATTTGTTTTGGATTTTGTATAAGATTTTGGGAAGTAAAAAGTTTAAAAGTTATAATATTTTAAATATAAATAATAGAAATATGTAGCAATCCTGCATACATTTTGGTGTGTGGATTACCAAAATGAGGAGACATTTCTAAAATACAACAAGCTTTGGATGCTTATTACAATCACTTGATATCAAATTTTGTTATAGCTATTGGATAGCGAGTCAGCTTTAACCTATTCCAATAATTATAAATCTATTGTAATGTCATAGAAACATAGATATTTTATACTACTTTAGAAAGATGCTTAACTACTTTAGAAAGATACTTAACTATTAGTTCAGATACTCAATTCAATTTCTTGAACTAGAACCGCAAGGTTACTAATCTTTTTTCTAGATACACGAACAGTTCAAATATAATTTTTAAAGCTACGATTTAATGCAACATCTATAACATCTGATTACTATCTTTCTCCTCGAACTAGATTCACACTTAACCCAGTGCTTCTGAAATTTCCAATATTTGCGACCCAATTTTTAATCATAATTCTAATAACGCAACACCATCTCCATATTATAAGAAGGCATTGAAAGCAATAATAATGTACTTTGATGCTAAAGCTACAAGATGACTTTAATATAAATCATACAAATTATCAAAATAAATATTAAATTTTGTATATGCTACTTTTCAGAAATAGACATTTTAAGTAAGTTACTTTTAAGTAACATGATAAGTACTATGTTTTTTTACCTTTCTAATTTTTGAAGTGGAATAAATAGCAAAATAATTTTTAATTAAAGAAGGTATTAAGGTTATCAAGTACCCAGGTATATAGATAGGCTCTCAACTACCGAAGAAGAAATCTTCATATATTTCACTTCAAGTTTCAAAATCACAAAGGGCAGTTTAGTAATAAATCTCTTTTTGAATTCTGCGCAAAATGGATGATGAATTTTGTGCACTGAAAACAAAAGTACTTCATATACTATTCGACCATATTTCCAACTCTTGTAATTATTAAACTTGCTCACAATTTAGTATTGATAAATTAATTATTAAATACATTGCGCAGTTCCAATACATTTATAAGTATATTATATCACAGTAAACGTGCGTTTTATTTTTTTATTATGTGAGAATGTATTTTGTTTTGCTTTCTTTTAGTAAATTAATAATTCTTTAAGTAACATTTCTTGGTTTAGATTTTTCGATATACTCGCCCCACTCGTACAATTATCCAGGCCCCCTAAGGGGACGAGCCCCACAGTGAGAGTCATTGACTAAAGTATCCGACTACCCTAAAATCATGATTTTTTTTCAAAAATTGACAATTTTTTTATGATTTCATTTTATAGACCATCTTATTAATAAAAATACCAAACTTTTTATTTTCCATTCGGTAGAACAAAAACTATACATGGGTTTTTATAAAAGGAGATGTCATAACTTTAAAATGCGTTTTACTCGAAAAGGGTTTTTTTTTTTCGAAAAACTCAAACGGGAACAGCGATTACTCAAAAATTTTTGAAAATAATTTACTGAAATTTTTTGTGAATGTTTTGTATAACAGTAGAAGTGTTTGGCCTTCATATTTAGCAATCATTGTTTTATTTCAAAATTTACAATCCTTTATGTGAATATAATCACTGTTTTTTTAAAGCAATTTCATATAGTTACTAAGATAGAGTGCTCTAGTTTTTGTAAACATCAAAATATCTATTATCCTGAAGGTCATTTCAAACATGAATAACAAAGTAACACATTAAAATTGAAAAATCGAGAAAATATTTTTGTACAGAGCGGGCCCCGTTTATGTAATTTTTTATACATTTTCACCAGTTTTTTCCCCTTTTAATAATAATAATTTTTTTTCTGTTTTCAATTTACGACTTTTTTTAAAAAATATACTAAATAAATCAAAAAAAAATCACAAAAAATCCCCATATCTCCATTTTTTCAACAAAAAAAAGTGTTCGCAAGTAGTCGGATACCTTAACTTTAAATAGCAATATACATTTACACAAATCGTGTTTTTTTACAGAAAGAGGTTATTAAATGAAATAATTCACTGAAAATATTTTCACCTGAAGGATTAGCAGAAGAGCCCAAAGAGAACCCGTTGTAAATAATGTATAGTGACAAGACTCACACACATATTGACTCTTAAAAGAAAGAACACACCTCTAAACAATTTAAGTAAAGGGAAATGAGAATCTAAGAAATAAAGTAATAATAAATTAAAATAACAATAACATGTAAAAAAGCTAATAAATAATACCAGTAATAACTATAAAAATAAAAAAAATTGAAAATTAAAAATTACAAAAATAAAATAAAAATGCAGTGAAACTTAATAAAACCTTTATCACACAAACTGAAAGATAATTTTCAAAAATTAAAAAAGGATTTTATGCTTTCAAAATAATTCTGAATGCAAATATTTACTTATAATTATAATTACATATATTAACGAAAATCAAATTACTATAAGATTTTTAATTTAATTTACTTGTGTCAAAATGTTCACATTGTGGCACTTTTGGGTGGTGCGAGAGCGATAGTAATTAATCCACTTCTGGAAGACAGTTTTCTGACAGCCAATCGATTTGAGAGTTTAATTAGCATTTTTCATCTCGTTAGAAGAGCATCAATTTCGACCTTTGCGTGCTGTAATCGAAGGAAATTGAGCTTCAGAAAAAGCGATTTTTCAAATTTCTTTCAGAAAGTAAACGAGCGAATTGTATTAATAATCTTAATTTAAAATACTATATAGGTTCTGCCAATCAGAAAATTCAATGGGAAAAAAATTTTATCCAATAGTCAACATCTAATGACTTCCAACAGACAATTAAGAAAAACTAGGGTAAACTTGGCAAATATGGTCCCCAAAACACTTAGTTGAAAATATACTATACTAAAACACTTTCCATTTTTCCGAAATCAAGGTATTTCAACCTTTGAAGTATGGCCTTTCTAATGGTATATGAACAAACCTCTAACTCTTGTTGCTATGTGTATAAAAAAACTCTAAAACAAATTCTGCAATTGCCCATATTTGCCTAATACTTAAGATAATACGGGAACAGTTGTGCCGGAAATATGGGCAGATTGTATTATAAAAAAAGATGAGGAGTTGTCATCTCTATATTTACCTTTTCCAAACAGAAAGGCATTTTTTTTACAAATTATATGTTTGGCAAATGATAAGAAGTAAAATTAAACCTTTTTTTATTGAACAAATTGTATTATTACAAATTTTCTATTGCTATAAATTCAAATCATTATTGGTGAAAGGAGGTGTAAGCAGTGACACAAACAAACACGCGCGCAAACTTTTTACGTTAAATATTCCCTAGTAAAGAGCTTTAAAACATAGTTTATAACGTTTTTGTGAAAGCAGAGTTGATAATAAGTATGATAAGATTCTACACACAAAGTAGATATAAGTGATCGAAACTTGACATGAAAACCAATAAGATTTTTAAAAAAAAAAACTCTTAAGAGTATATAGAGAATTCTATGCGTGAAATTGGCCTCTTCTCTCACAAAATATTTTTTACACTTCTAAAAGAATTTACTCATCACTGGTTTATAGCAGTGCTGCTTCCCAATCTTTTTATCATTGTGGACTGGTCAACGATTGATAACTTTACCATGGTCTGTTGGAAAGGAAAGGGGAGGGCAAAAGTTGATTATTTATATTTTAGACTGTTTTGATTTAATAATTTTTATTTAACTGTATGTAAACATGCTTTCTGAATAAAATACAGTTACACCCAAAAATGATTATAAAGTGATTTAATGTGGACTACAAAGTGATTTCCATGCAAAGTAGCACAAACTCAAGCGAAATACACTACGGTAAATGAAAGAAGTAATTTAAAGGTTCCTTGGATGGCCCGGTATCATTTGATCTCCAGACCGGAACCGGTTCGCAAAATTGTGGTTTACAAAATCGTGACGAATATCAAGACTTAATTCCTTTTTATGGAAAAATCTGAAGACCATCTCGTGAAAATTCAATTTATTTTGTTCAGATAGTCATCGTTCAGATTTTTATTGTACTTGCACCAGTGTTAAATATAGCCTGGAATGTTTGAAATTCTAAATGAATTACTCAATCAAAGCTGTCAATTACATATTACTTTGGAAAGCTGCTTTTTAGTGCTAGTCCTATAAATAATGCTATAAAGTACTTGTCAACGATACTATGGGTAAATATTTTATGTTTATTTTCTACAACTCTGCCTCCGCCCATCACTTGCGCTCCTGTTATTCTATTCTATTCTATTCTATTTATCGGATGTGCAGTACCATCCTGTAAAATTACTATTAAGATCAGATTAGATTCCAAGATTTTTGATTCTCCCTGTATATCACTTGCTATATTAATCATTTGTCTTCTCGCAGAAGGTTATTCGCTTGTTCAGATATTGGTTTCATCAAAAAGCATATATTAGAGAACAAAGGAAATTATTATATTTAAGTGAAAGAGAGGGAGTTAGCATTTCAGATGGTTTCTTCTTATCTAATCGCATTTTTAAAATAACAAGCTTCATTCTCCAACAAATTATATTGCTCAGACCTAATAAGGTTTTAATTAATATCCAATCAATATAAAAAATAGGAGAGAATTGAAGAAAAAAACTCAATTCAAGTATTCGTTTGTGAAAGAATTTTTTCCTCTTTATTGGTGTTAGGGAATTTATAAGAGGAGAATTTTATTTATTTAGTTAAACTGCTCTACACAATGGCAAGTCTTAACATTTTTCTGGGGAAAAGCTTTCCTAAAAGAACACTAATCAAGTTTGGGAAAATTGTGAATATACTGAAAGAGTGTAAGTTTTAATTTTTCAGTTTATAAAATAAACCGAAAAGAGAGTTACAATTTGAAGAGAGAAGTTGAAATATAAAAAGAAATAAAATTAGGTAGGAATTGAAATCGGGTTAATTCATACAAAGTACTTTAAGAATTCCAAATTTTTAAGTCATCTATCGAGCCTCTGTGTTTATTTTTCTAGTAAATGAATTAATTTTCAATAATATTATCTTCACATTTTTCTTTGGAGATGTCCAAATACAAATTATTTAATATAACTTTTTTTGAAAAGCTTTCAAATTTGGTCAAAGGCACAGAAATATTGACTGCTTTTAAGTTTTCTTTCAAGTCAAACATTTCAAATTTAATATTTTTTTCCTAGCTTAGAAATACATATCAGTGTTAGGGGATATGTCTACTTGGGGAACCAAGATAAGTGTTTTGTCTCTCATGATCAATTTGTACTCCCAGAAAAGAATAGAAATCGGAGAAACCAGATTCTTTTTCAGTTATATAATTATTATTAAAAAAGATATTAAGCGCTTGGTAAAAATTAATTTTATGAGCTTTCTAGTTCAATTTTTATACTGACTTCTTCTTTCTTGCTTCTATAAAAATTGAAACTTTAATTGCAGTCCACGTAAATTTAAACATTGTTTATTTTGTGTACATCAGCTTTGAAGTTAAATATATATAATTTTTATTTTAAATGTTTTCTAAAAATATCAATGCTTCTCAAACTTTCCATAATTGCTACCTAACTTTCAGTCATAATTTTCATCACACCCCCTTCATACAACAAGAATGTATTGAATGCAATAATAATGTCATAATAATCGACGCTAAGGCTACAATGCTACTTTAATATTATAAACTGCACAAATTATCAATATATGTATTATATTTTGTATATGACAAGCTCATAGAAGTCATTAGTAACTACTAAACTTGCCTTTAGTTTAGTATTGATAAATTAATTATTAAATACTTTTTGCTGCACTAATACATTTATAAGTATCTTATACCAGTGTGGATATGTATTTTATTTTTTATCATATCAGAATGTATTTTGTTTTGCTTTCTTTCAGTAAATTTTAATAATTAATTTATAAATCTTTTATTCTGGACTTTTTGATATGCTCGCGCACCCCTCCACCCAGGATTACCATGCCCCCAAGGGGGGGGGGTCCCACAGTTTGAGAAACGCTGAAATATTAAGGTTCCGACTACGTTCGGAACCATGATTTTAAAAAAAGCGCATAAATGGATAATTTTCACGATATTTAGTGTCACTTAGATTATAATACATGTATAAAATTGTTTTAAGGACAAAACATTTATTTAAATACAATATTTCAGCAAAAAATTAACTTAGAATAACTTTTTTTCAAAATGCTCTCCTTTTGTGAAAAATGCTGCTATTATAATAATATTTTGCCTGTATATACCTCTGTACAAAGGCTCAAATATGGGTTTTGAAAAATTCCCATTATTTTCAGAGTTACAACCCATTAAAATAATGATCGATGTTTTTTTCTTAAAATTTCTCCCCTCTGTTGTCGTAAAACATGGATAAACCCTCTTCTAAGTTATATATTTCAAAAATTCTAGTTGAGCCTCTGTACAGAGGTCTGAACTATATACAGGCGAAATATTGTTATAATAGAAGCACTTTTCCCAAAAGGAGAATATTTTGAAAATGGGTCCTTCTATGTTCATTTTTTCTCAAAATATTGTAAAATAATTTTTTATTGTAATACTATTCTTAAAACAATTTTACATACATTTTCTAATCTAGGTGACACTAAATATCATAAACGTTATCCATTTATACGCATTTGCAAAATCACAGTTCCGAACGTAGTCGGATACCTTAAATCTTTCAAATGACTCCCCTTAAAATTCTACCAACAATTTACAAGACAGAGGGGGAAAAACTACATGCCAAAGATTACACATAATGACATGGACAACAATAAATCCATCTCGGATATCTCTTGAAAATTCACTAATGAAGACCAAATCGATCATTCAATGCTTCAGAATTGTTAGAGTGTCAGTTTTTTCTCTGTGACGAGTTGCAGTCTGGCCGGCAGCTGACGTGCAATTAATAGAACACTCTTCCTCGGGTGGATTCTATTAAGGTCCTTGTCAAAAACATCGGTCCAGCTATTCGATTCAGGAGGGAAGAAAAGATGCAAAACGGTCTGTGGAAAGCATCCCCCCACCCCTCTCTCTCAAGGATTCTCCTAACAAAAACTTATTCTGCCAGAACTAGTTTACTTAAAATTGGATTGGTTTTATAATTCCTCATTTAACGTTCAGGGACAGTGATCTATGACGATACAGTATCGGATAGTTTTTTTCTCAACACAAATATTTTTTTTCTCTTGATTTTAATTTTATTGAGTTAATTGAGTAAATGTAATATTTTGGTTTCACATTTTCAGAGAGAAAAAGAAAAAATTGTAACAAAAGTAATTACTTTCATTTCATTTTTTTGTAATTAAGTCTTCAAATGGTTTCTGTTATAATGTATGTATAGTTGGCGAATTTTGGTGACCTTTAAAATAAATCGCCAATCTATCTTAAGAGATTACGAAAAAGGTTTGCAAGAAGAAAAACGTTCTCTAACCAAAATAGCCAAATTTGGCTCGCACCTTATGTTTTATTCCAACAAAATATCGTTAAATAAAACTAAGCTCTAACAGAGAATAATGCATAATTTTCTTAGATTACATTCTAGAAGCGGTATTATGAATCTGGTATTTATGAAAAAGGAATTAAGAGATAAATCCCATACAACATTTAATTGCAAAATCGAAAATTATTTATTGTTTGAAAAGTACTAATATTTTGCATCAAATGAAAAAACACAATAATAATCAAATCAATCACGTAAATTATTAAGTAATTACCAATTGTCAAAAATTAAATGGAATAACATGAAAAAATCCCTTCAGGTTAAGACTATTTGGAATTCATGCAATTAAAGAGTGCCAATACATTTGAACATTTTGTTAATTGTTTACAAGTAAATAGTGTTTGCACTTGCATTACCAACGTCAGTACATGGAATCCAGGGCAAAATAGAATATTTAAAAACTTGTTTTCATTATGCCTATCCGTTTCCACTCTATTATATAAAAAGAAATAATTTTCATGATATTTATATATATATATATATATATATATATAGCCTTAGTAATACAATAGTTTTATCCATGACAGGAAGTAACGGTAAAGAAATATTCAGTGAATTATGCTTTATCTGATTGTTCGAGGGATTTGGAAGCACACTTTAATAATTAGGAATTGGATTACTTATTGGAAAACATCTATGAAGATGAAATCACCAGACCAATTTATTAGACAACAAAAACGGCAAAAAAAGAAATGTAATAGATTCTGACAAGGAAAGTTATTCTGAAGAAGAGGGTGTAACGTCGTGAGTAGATAAAAAACACAGAAAAATCGTCACAGCCTCATTTTAAATTTAAACCAGTATTTATTTGCTTCATAGGTTACTAAATATGAAGTAATAAAGTCCAATAATTATGCCAAGCCGGTGCAGTCAGTCTATCTCACGGGAGTTCAATCCTTTTTCCCGAAAGGCACTCTCTCATCTCTCAACGCCACCGGCGTTCCTCGTTTCTTATTTCTTTCCGTTCCTCTCCAATCCCTTTTCTCTCAGGGCTGCTCTCCAGTTTTCTCCATCCAGGTCTCTATATCTCGTCTCCATCCAGGGCTCTATATCTCGTCTCCATCCAGGGCTCTCCTCCTCGTCTCCTAAGAAAAACCCCTTTTAAACACCAGGAGCGGGTCCACAACACGCCCCTCGTCTCTTCTCATTGGCAGGCCACAAAAGTCCACCCTTGTCCCTGGGCCACATTCGTGTACTATTTGTGCGGCAAACACAGAAACATTCCTGGTCCGTCTGGAAACTAAGGCAACAGTCGTCTCGTGAAACACTTGGATTTTATGCATTGTCCCAAATTGGTTCCATGAACTCATTCTCTCGACATCTGCCATGGCAACCTTGTACTTTTCAAACAGGCTTCGCCTATTTTCAATGGGGTTCCGGCTCTCTTTAACCATTATAATCTCCCAAACCGAGGGTCGGAGTTTTCCCGAGGTCAGACAATAAACAATGACCCCATGGCTACGTGCACCTGTCACTCCACATGCACTTGTCACTCACACCCGTTCGGAGCCATAAAACTTAGAATGAATGGAGGGTGAGGTTCGCCCCAATCGAAGACGTCACAAGGGAATAGAAAATATCATACCATCTTTGGAAAACCATTCAAATGTTTCGTTTATAATTGTCAAGCATAGCAATGCATTCACTTTCATGTTCTGTACCATTTACACTTAAGTGACTGTTTTATTGTTAATCATATTAAAAATATCAAAATTTATATAAAATATATATTGTTTCATCTTAATTTCTTACGTATAAAAAATGAAGTTTGTGAAATGAAGTTTAATGAAGTTTAAAAATGAAGTTTATTCAATTCCTACTATTAGCTCTTACTCTCTCTATATATATTTATTTATTAATATATTTATCTTGATCAAATTTTCAATCGTTAATAAAATACTTCTTATTCATCCAATCATGTTCAAATAAATTTTTTAAACTTGTAGTGGATAACACTTGATGTTAATACAGTTTTTTTTAAATATTAATTCATTAATTAAATTTAATTAAATTAATTATCGGTTTTTGACGCCAACTTAAATTCGTCTCCGTTGTTGTAACAATGTAACTGTTAAAACAAAGACAAAAGTTGGCTTCGAAAACCTGTTTTTCAGCTAAACCGGGTGTGCATTCTTACAACAATGCAGACAAATCATGCTCTTTTTTTTCAATTCCTACTATTAGTTCATTCTCTCCCTATACATATATTTATTTATTTATATATCCCATTCTAATTTTCAATCGTTAATAAAATACTTCCTACTCATCCATTCAAAGTAGGAATTGACTTAAAAATTTTTTTGACACAGTTGAGCAACGCTAGCTTACACTGAAGCCGGATCAACTCTTCTGAACAAATTGCCTATTATTTTACGAGGGGATTTTAATGTAGATTTTTCGAAAGACAAATCAAAGCATTTAGTAGATTTTATAAAATCAAAATTCAATTTAACTATGCCAAATTATCCAAATGAAAGCACGACAAAGTACGGAACAATGCTTGACGAAGTTTTTTTTAGATATTTGAATAATTTTGAATCTCTAAAGTATTTATAACCAAATTAAACCATAAACCTATTGTTTCCTTCTTCGAATACAATTAATTTCCAAATAGGATTGTATATTTCGCACAAAAATATTACTTTATTACAGACATATGAATAAAAAATTTTATTTGACAATACTAATATCCCCTTGTTTTTTATTCACCTAACTAATCCCTGAAATAACATTACAAAATTTAAAGTTATCACTTCTATCGTGTTTCTTCTGTGTTTTTTCTATAGAAAGAAACCATTATATTTTATGCTTCCTGTTTTTTATTGACGAAATAAATTACCAGGTAAGAAATTTAAACATTTTATGATGAATAATAAAATCCTCATATAAAAAAAGTTTTGTAATTTGCAGCACTACTGCGCAATGTTGCACTTCTGCAACAAACAAAAAAATGACTGAAATTCAATTTAAAACTGCTTAATTTTTTTTTCATATTTTTCCCTTTTATTATTACTTGAGAACTAAGTAATATAAATTTTTCATAGAAATTTTAAAAATTGCGAAGTTAAGGGTTAATACTTGAGCATATTTACCCATTCAAATTTGAAATTTTATTTAAGTTTTACAAGTAGAACAACAAGTGCAAATCCATTGTCCCTTTGAACTCATTGGAGAACGCGGAATTGCAACTATCATATGACCATCATGAAAGCCATTACGAAATAATACCCAGAAGCATGAGGTAGCATCTGTGTAAAACTAACGGACAAAAATGTCTTTAGAACCAAAAATATATAGAAAACTTAAGCCTTTTAACATTTCAAATGCACTGACCTTCAAAAATTGTTCTTTAAACTTTGGAAACATCTCTCTTCTATTTGGTACACTAATTTAATATTTTAAACTCGAACTATACAAAGCAATGGAATAATTTCTATCACATGTTAATCAGTAATGTAAATATAGATTTTTAAAAGGGAATTATCCCAAGTAATTAGGGGAGACAAATAAATAATGCATAATTATATTGGATCATTTATTCCACTACTTTTAATTCAGTTTCGCATAATGTTATTAGCTTAGACAAAATCATATTGTGTTAGCAATTCTTACGTTACAAAAAAAACCAAATTCTTTTAAAAGTTTAATTGAAAAATTCGAAGGTTTTCCCTTTCTCTCTTTGTTAACCCTATTGAGATTGTTTAATACAATGGGTTTTCCCTTTTTTTAGAGGGGAGGAGGGGGGAGTTTGCAGACCTTCAATTTCAATCGCCTCACCACAAAAAAGGTGTACAGAGAACAAAACTTTCAGCAAGTTTCGTGTCTAATCTACTTCAATAACATTCAAATGATTTTCTAAAAAGAGCCGTAATGAGGTTGAGGAACCTTTTTCATTGTCTCCTTCAACTTTTGGAAGAAGTGTGCGAGAGAGGGACAAAGGAACTGAATATTTCTCCTGTTTCCCCAAGTGATTTCGTTAATTAATAAAATTAGTAGTTATTTTAGAAAAATACCGTGACGTGATTGCGTATTAATTTAGAAACCGACTCGTGAAAGTCTTTTTTTTTGCAGTAGTTAAATTTCTCTCTCTTTTTTTTTTTTTATTTGATTGTGGATATTAAGCACGTAGATGGACTGAGTCGCTTTCTTTCAAATAAAAAAATTGTACTTTCAAGGTCATTTTTCAAAGAGTGGAAATGAAAAACTAAACACTTTTATGTTACAAAGTAGAAATAATATCTTTTACTATAGTGAAATTTTAAGTCTTCTTGAGGCTCTGGGTCAGCACGAATAAATAGGTTCCATCTACGACCCTTCTAAGTAGACAGTAGCATGCGTTGTCAAATACTCTCCCAACAGTCAAATACAACCAACAAATAAATGTACGTGACTCACTATCTCATAAACTGACTGCCCTCTTTCCACTAAATAAGTAATATAAAAAAAAAAATTTTAAGTCAATTCCTACTTAGATCAACAAAGAAAATTTTTATTTTAGCTACTTTTTATCAAATAGTAACAATTAATATAAATATGTATATACATAGGACAGAATCACAACATCAAGCGGTAATTAATTTGTATTAATTATCATTAAAGTATCGTATTGTTGTCCAAAACAGAGTATATAAAATTTCAGTTCAACTGAATGCTTTAATACGTGAGAAAAAAATCTTGACTCAATTCGCTAAAATTGAAATCAATGTGGCTGTATCTGTAATTCGTTAAATAATTAGTTTCGGTCAGTTAATTTTAATTAATTATAATCAAATTATCGTACTTTTACCCAAAACAATAGTGTATAGAAAATTTCAGCTCAAATGAGGGCTTTAAAATGAGAGAAAAAAACCTTTTCATTTTTCGGCAAAAGTCGCCAAAAGGGTCGCTAAATCGCCAAAATTGATGACAAAGTGGCTGTATTTTTAATTCTTTGAATAATTAGTTTTAATCAATTAATATTTTTAGTTATAATTCAATTATTGTATTGTCATCCAAAATAATCCTGTATATAAAATTTCAGCTGAATTGAGCGCTTTAAAATGTATTTTATTAACGATTAAAAATTCCACCAAGATAAAAATAAATAAATAAATAAATAGAGATAGTGAGCTAATAGTAGGAATTGAATAAGTTATAATGTTGTACGTGGTGTCGCAACCATACGGTCGCTGGTGAAATTGGAGAAACCGAAAAACCAGCGAGTGAGTGAGTGAATACGAGGTGTGTCAATAAAAACGAGACTGGTCCAATAAATCATAGTACGTACAGAATCAGTTCTTCGCGAGATTTATAACCTTCAAAGCAGTTTCCTTCAGGATTCACACACTTCTCCATTTGGTGCTGTTATTTCTGGTAACAGTTCTGGAAATTCAGTTTTCCGTTTAGCCTGATTTCTTCAACTGATGTAAAATGGGTTCTCTTTCAGAGAGATTTAACTTTAGGAAATAAAAAAGCCTCATGGGGCCAGATCAAGTGAACAAGGAGGATGCCCCATCATAGTAATGTTTTTGCTGGTCAGAAACTGCTCAACAGGAAGGTCCATGTGAGCGGATGCATTGTCTTTGTGCAATTCTGACCTTTTTTTCCTAATTTTTTGGCGAAGTCTATTTAGTACTTCAATGTAGTAGTGTTGATTAAAGTCTGACTACTGGTGTGAGAGGGAACCCACTCATATCCCGAATTTCGGCAATGTTTTGGTCTGTAATCGCTGACCTTGGGCGCCAAAAAGGCTCATTATCTTTCCCACAGAACCTCCCCCTGAAAACCTCTTATACCATTCAAAAATATGTGCGCTAGACAAAGTTTCATCTCCATAAGCCTAGGATAATATTTGAAATATGTTTGCGTGGCTGATTTCTTAAGTTTCACAAGAAACTTATTGTCGATTCGATATTTTTCCGGCAGAATGCTGTTGCACGTTTTGACTCAATGAAGAAGTACTCCCGACTTGTGGGATCGATTAGGATGAAACTGGCCACATGGATAGAGGAAGTGTATGAGATGACGTCATCAAAACATTTGTTGCTAACTCCACTCTTTTTTACTCCACTTTTTTTTATGTCACACCTTGTATTACCGTCACACTATTCAGCTACTCCAAGGCTTTTGGTGACGGACCTCGTAATTTTGAACCATGGTCAAGTGACAAGGACGACACCTGAGCTGGCACCCCCTCTCCTAACTTTCGCCCCACACCAATGGGAGGACGTTTGATCCTCGACACTGAAAAAACAGACATCACAATAAAATCAACACTTTTATTTTTCTTTCAATTTGCTATCAGAGAATTAATTAAACCGAGGGGAGCGGTCGACTTAATTAGTAATCTAAATATGTGTAACAAATAATTGGATGCCTTATCTTTCCCTAAGATCCTACATAAGAGTACTCGTTCTGGTTTGACGAGTTAACTTGTTCCGCAAGACGTAGGATCCTTTTTCTGAAACTCCGCGACTTTCTATTATTATATATATAACTCTATCTAAATTCTCTAGCAGTCTAACAACCATCGATTCTCCATCCCTCACTTCGGTAGAGTTTAAATAACAACTCTCATTTCCATAAATCGCGGTTTTTCTACGGCAGGCATGTCAAAGTCATATGATATTAAGGGCCGTAAGTTCTATTTTATATTAAGTTGAGAGCCTCATGTTTTTAATGTTAAAAAAAATTTATAAATACGTTCGAAATAAATGTACGCATTTTGTTTAATAATAGCAAAAAAGGAGTATAATTAAAAAACAAACGTTTAGCTAACTCTTATTTGTGTGTATGCTGCGTCGATTTCTCATTTTATTATATATTATTATGTGCCGATTTATTGGCCGAGCTGCAAAAAAGCTCGTCGTGAGTCGCATGTTGCCCACGAGTTTGACACCCCTGTTCTGCGAGAAACGATTCTGTAAACATAGGGGAACATAGAGAAACGATTCTATAAACATTTTCTCCAGGGGATTAAGATGTGTTGGAAAGCTGAAATCTTATTCTTTTGAAAATTGGAGATTTTAACATTTTCAAATTGTGTAGATTTTAACCTTTCTAAAAATGCCTTACTTTAATCTCTAGGGTAGTTAGAAGCCCTTAAAACCTATTTTTAAATAATCGTTGAAACTGGAACCCGCCCATTTGAATGGCGAAAAATGTAAACAAAGCACTTCGTTTTTGCTTAAAAGTTGAACGTCTGATATAAACCAAAACATTTATCTTTTATTATAAATTGAGCCTTTTATTTTTTTTATTTCCTAGCTTCACACTGTATACATTAAAATCAATTTATCTCAATATGTAAATCTTGATGTTCGATGTATCTTTTCTGAGAAACTACTGCTTACAGGTATGTGAATTTTTTAGGATACATTTATAATGATGGCTAATGTATACTGAAATGAGCTTTTTGTAAAAAACTCAAAAATTCATTTTTTACAAATTTTTTAATGAGAAAAATGGGTCACATTTCACTATGTTTGATAAAATATTTTATAAATTATGAAGAAATTCAAAATTAGCTAAAAACTCATTTCAGTATAATGGAAAAGGTATACTTTAATTGTATGAAAAATTTCAAGCATGTACATATAACAGATTTTGAGAAATGGTACATCGAAAGCAGCCAATTTAACATTGTCAGTATAGAGAGAGGGAGAGGTTTCCTACTCCCCTTAATAAAATTCACTGATAGGACCCGTTACAGTGGTAGGCTTACGCCTAGATACGAACGACTCGTATGACATGATAATGCAGTTTTGTCCTTGTTGCAAGTTGGTATGTTGTTCGAAAATCCCCAATTTTTTTTTTTTTTAGAATATGTCCTGGAATAACAGTCGACGATTCATAATTCTTATTGAGGTCGACGTGTGAACGAAACGAGCCTCCCCTGTCCAAGGTTATAAAAACTATGAAGTCTTTACTGAGGGAAATGACTTTAATCCAGAGAGGCAGAATAAAATGTGAATAACTTTAAATACCAACTGTCGTACTTTAACATTTGTAATTTTATATTAATAATTTTTCAATAAATTTTAAAGCAGTGTAAATAGAAATTTTCAAACTGCGTTGACACAACAGCAATTACTCACCTTGATTCCAAAAACATTTGTATGATAAATTATATAATACACATGATACATTCCAAAATTAATGTATTTCTAGAGCAGCGTAAGTATTACCCACCTCTCTTATTATTTTTATATTCTGTGTTAAAGGGTAATTTTTTACAAAATTTTAACTACTAATTTTTCGTTTTTGTTATATTCTAGAAGGAAATTATTGCCCCATATTTCATAAAATTCTGAGCTACAGGTACCTGTGATCTGGTTTCTTCTTCACCCATACTCCACTCCCTTCTGTGTGAGAATTTGAAACTCAAATCCATTTAATGTTGAGCATCTCCATTATTCCATATGATGGGTCTGCAGTAGTGTAATCAAGACTCATAGAAAGTATTCTAAATTGTCATCTATGATCGTGAGCATTAAGTTAGAATACTTCAATATTTTACAGAAATAAATACATTCGTCTTTCGTTTCAATCTGTTCCCTTAAAAATTTAGTTGACTTTCTCTCTCTCTTATTGAAAAAAGATGGAGATATTTTTGATGTTATATTTATAAATAAATTATCATTAATTTGGGACCATATGCCTCGTTTTGAATGGTATCGTCATATTTTTAACGCTCTTTTATAAGTTTCACTTGTATGTAACTGAATCTTTGAACTCAATTTTTACCCACTTTAAAAGGTCAGATTAATTCAAAACTTTGCACACTTGTCAAGGAAAGATGACAATACAATAATTTTATAATTTTGTTCCATTGTCCTGAACAGGAAATCAGGAATAAATGATTTCCAGATTTGGCGACTAATTCCATAAACCACTTTCAGATTTGGCGACTTACTGCGATATCATTTTTAGATTTAGCGGCTAATTCTAGATCCCATTTCAGATTTGGCGACTAAAAGACTAAGAATAACCCTAAAAGCAAAAACTTTTTTTTTTGCTTTAGCAAAAATCATAATACAAACAACTGTCCAGTCTTTCTGAAAATGGGAAGAAAAAAAAGGTTGTGCATGTGAAAAAAAAATAATTCGTTCTAACTCAGGGATGGGCAAACTTTTTCGGTCACGGGCAAAAAATTTTTTTAAAAATGTATGAATAAATGATGGTTTAAAAAACTAAAAATACATGCTTACTGAAGATCGAAATAAAAAAATACAAAATATTATAGTTTAAAAAACTTAAAAAACGCGCTTTTATGGTTAATCGAACTAAAAAGTAAAAAAAAAAAATTCTTAATATAAGAATAAAATGACTAACGAGAAAATTAATGTCATTGTGGTAAAAGCGTGGGGTGCTTTGTACTACATTTTTACACTAACTCAGCATTTCGGAATAGAACTAGTAAGGAATTACAATTGATATAGAGCACCCCACGCTTTTACCCCAAGGATATTAATTTTCTCGTAAATCGCGTTTTGTTCTTATATTCAGAATTTTTTATTTTTTATTTTTTACTCTCTCTCCCTCTCTTTTTAGTTTATTATATTTGTCCTGCTTTCCCTAAGCACAACCGAAATGCCTCGTTCTGAGAAGAGAGCAGTCGAACTCATGGAGTCAGAAAGATTTTGGGGTAAAAGGAATCAGAGCTGGAGTCGCTAAAAATACGTCGACTCCGACTCCACTTTTTGTTGGACAAGTTGAATTTGAAATGAAATGAGTGAATTGAAAAAAGTACGTCTGTGTGTGTTATAATAAACTGAAAAATTGTTTTTTACTTATTTTTTTTATGAATTAGATTTTGAGAAATATTAGGATAATATTGAAAAGACTAAGGCAAAGTGAACGAAAATAATAAATTATAGCTTTAAAAAAAACTAAAAAACATGCTTTTATAGTTAATCGAACTTTGAAACTTAATCTTTTAGTCGCCAAATCTAGAAATGGGATCTGGAATTAGTCACCAGATGTGGGATGGGATCTAAAAATGGGAAATCGTTAATCCTGATTATCATGATCAGTACAATGAAACAAAATTATGAAATTATTGTATTGTCATCTCGGTGCTTGACAAATAAGCAAAATTTCGAATTAATCTGAACTTTCAAGTGTTTCAAAATGGAGTCTAAAGATTCCTGTTACATGCAAGTGAAGGTAATAAAAGCGTGTTAAAAAACCAAGGAGCCTTTAGATATAAAAATGGAAAATTACAAACAAGATTTCATCACAGATTTCTATTTGAAGAAATTGAAAAATGTAATCGTTCTTGCAAGACACCTCTGTTAGAACTTACACAAATCTATCATGAAAAGTTAAAATTAGCCCGAATAGCAACAACTCTTCCTCCCACTCAAGTTAGAGTGTAAAGACTATCCTCTGAAGTTCATCAAATCGGATCTGCGATCCTCTATCAAAGAAGACCTTGCCATGGCTATACTGAATTTCAGAAATTACTCATGCCAGTTTTTCCATTTCATAATAAATATTAATTGATATAAATAATCTGTTATGCCACCTATTCCTCTTCTAGCAGCTCTGCTTCTTTTATACTTAAAAAAAAATAAGCTGTAACACATGTGTATGTATTCATATATATATATATATATATATTAGGGAGTTGGAGTCGTAAAGTTTAAAATTCTAAAAGTCGGAATCGGTCATTTTCCCTATCGAATCTCAGCCTTAATAGTAGTGCAATGATTAAGGTATGCAGACATGCGCAGTGCGTGTTTTTCACATAAAAGTCAGCATCCTGCAAGTTAATGTTAACAATAAAACCAAAGTAAAATTTGAGATATATATCTAAGAAATCAACATCAAATGTACCCAAGCTTATTTTTATTTTCGGGAAAATGCAAGATCAAACGAATTATTTATTTTCTCATGTTAATTTTTTATTTTCGAAAAAATGTAAGATCAAACGAATTATTTGTTTTCACATGTTTATTTTTTATTTTTGGAAAAGTATAAGAACAAATATATATATATAAATTATTTATTTTCGCGTTCTTATTTCTGTCCTCTTCTTCAAAAAACAAAAACTATGAAGAAATATGCAATTTTATATTTATCCTATTTGCTAAGAATTAGTAAACGTCTGGATTTCAGGTAAAAAGAAGGATCACATTTACATTGAAGGAACAACAAAATAAATTACATTTTTATTTCCTGATACTAGGAATCAACTTACATTACTGCTTTGCAATTGATTTTTTTAAAGTACAAAGTGTACCCGTTCCTTCTAAATTTGTTCCCAAAAAGTTCTAATATAGTTGTGTTTCATATGATATACGTATTACAAACTTGGATACTACATTCCTTCGTACTGTTTTGGGGTTGAAATTGAAGTAAGCAAACATAATAAAAAACTTCGAAAGATAAAGTTTAATAAAGATGCCCTAAGATAACCTAAATGAAATTCTATTAAGGTAGGTCCCCGGAATTAGAAAAGACAAAAATAAAGACAAATTTAATATAAAAACAAGACATCCTCCATTTCACGATTTCTTGAAAAATCAAACCAACGAAAACTTTGAACGAAAAACAAACAAACAAAGAACCTCTGCATATACACAAAGGCATTTTATTTGAAAAGTATCTTTGAAGTAAATCCTGCTTTCCCCCCCCCTCTCCCTCGAAAGGTTTAATGAAGAAAAAAATTGCAGAAAAAGAGACATTTTCGAATAACTCAATCACTTTCCATCGTTCTTAGAACAAAAAAAAATCTTCACTTTACTTCATTTCAATCGAAATTAAAATTGCCTCGAGCTACTCATTCGAGATCAACATCGCATCTAAAAGATCCCTTGCTGAGATACCTCTGTGCAAGGATAAGGGTAAATAGCCCCTAAGAAACTCAATAAAAATCAAGTTTTTGTACCAATAAACAATATCAGAAAAAGATTTGCAATAAAGCAGAAAGGATTACACCATTTTTTTCCTACTATTTGTTTAGAACGAATAAGAGGCAAAGGGATTCTAAAATTCTAAAAAAAATATAATGAAAATGACTGCACGTTAACTTACAGAGATTAGCTTGTGTTCTCCGAAATCGTTATTTATTCATCCTTAGCATGTTTTCTTATTTATATTTCGCTCGTCTTTTTACAGAACAAAAAACTCTTGGCCTTTGCAATTGTTCATGGAAACAAAAATAATTTAGAAATACTTAATTTTTTTTTTTTTTTTGGCGTAGATAAAAGGGGCTAGTGTTTTAGTTGAAACTTAGATGAGAGAAAAAGCAACTTTTATTATTATGTAAAAATGGGGGGAAGTGATATACTGCATTAAGATTACATAGATATTGAACGAAATGCTTACTGATTTTATTATCATCATTTTATTATCATTTATAGTGAATCTCTACTCTACAAAATAATCATGCTCCCCAAGTTTCAAGTCTATGGGTCTACTTGTTAAAAAATAATTTTTTTTATCTAAAACGCCTCGCAACTCTCTTGAGAGTCGGTTCCTGCAAAACCCGTTCTTAGTGAATATCTACTCAATAAAAGAAACAATTTTGTCGAATTTAAAACTCGTAGATGTAATAGCTGAAAATGTGGGAATTTTTATACCCCCCATAACTCTCTTAGGATTCGATTTCTACCAAACCCACTTTTAGTGGACTTTACTTAACAGAAGTAACATGTTTGCCTGTTTTAATGTTCGTCAGTCTAATATTTTTAAAAGGGGGGGGGGGGCGATTTATCCTTAACATCCCCATAACCTCCTTCGGAATCGTTTAGTGTGAAACATGTTTTTAGCAGATCTCTACTCAATAAAAGAAACACGTTTGTCAAATTTCAAACATGTAGTTCAAAAAAGAAATTTTGTTTCCAACACCTCCGCAACCTACTTTTTTTTAAAATTTTTTTTTTATTGAAAACAATTATAAAATCTCCGTGCACCACGAAGTATCACACGGGGCTTACAGAAGTAAATAATAAACACACATTCAGGGGAAACAAAAATATAAATAAAAAAATGAGGTTAAGAAGAAATACAAATATTTACAACAAATTCACAGAAATGTTTAAAAGTATTTCTGGTGGAAAGAAGTTGGTGAAAATTCGGAGGCCAATTTATATTAAGTCCCTTGAAAGCCAGTCTTAGGATCTTTCTTTTCTCTGGAAAACTTGGAACACAGAAAGAGCACATGTTCTACATTTTCCTCCCCTCCAATATTACAATCTCCAGAAGATGTCGGAACTAAATTAAATTTGTTCAAGTAGCTTTTGAAATTACCATGACCAGTGAGAAATTGGGTTATTTTGTAGTTTAAAAATAATGGCATGACAGTCTCTTATTAATCGTTAGAAAAAATTTCTTTGTTATGCTCCCATTATTAGAAATGAGATATTCTTGGTTCTAAGACTTCACCATTCTTTCTTTCGTGATCTTCTTGTAAAACGATTTAGGAATATTAACGTCAATGTCAATTTTGCGCTTGGTTGCAGCTTTTGCAAGCCAGTCGGCTCGCTCATTCCCAAGAACGCCCGTGTGTCCGCGAACAAATGCAAAATCTATTGAGATGTTTTTATCTTTTAGGCTTTTAAGTTGCTTTTGGATCTCGATGATTATGTTATTAGATGAAGAAATACATTTAAGAGAATTTGAGAGTCAATTTTGAAAACCCGTTCTCAGGGGAGCTTTAATCAACAAAATGAATATATGTCTGTAAAATTTCAAGTCTGTAGGTCAAATAGTTACAGATAGCTTGTAATATGAGTGAGTAGTTTTTCAACTATACATATAAAAATGGATTTATTTTATAAACAAGATTAAAGCACAATAAATGTATATAAAAATCGAAAACTCTTTAATTAAATATATTAGTATATCATTATAACAGTAAATAAATTCATTCTCACGTTATCAGACATCTTTCAAGTGCGAAAAAGATCCATGCCTTTAACAGAAAGATTCTTTCAGATTTATTTATAATTTAATCTCAAACTCTCTAGTAGTTACAGAAGACTTTCTTTTAATAGGTAATGTTTAACAAACATACACAAATTCCCATTAGTACAGATTAAAAAAATCTGATAAATTTTGAAAACGATGTTTAAAATCCGTAATCACACAATTTCGCATATCGCAAAATGAAAATCAAAGTAGCTGCCAAATGTCTAACTCTAATGTTGCTTCCATGCCTCCACCTTATATAGTATGGAAATAGCTTCTAAAGTTTTCTCGTAAGAATAATTATCCTGGAATCACTTTAGAATTTTAATAGACACAACTATTTTTGTCGTCAATTTTTTTGACATTTGACAACCAAATTTCTCACTCAGACTACCGCAAAATCCTTCGCTTAGTATTATTATGCTAGTATTATAATACTACTTAGTAATCAATAAATATTGAAGAGTATTTTTCCTTGGACTTTTCAAATTATCTTTATGTTCACAATACACTTTCATTTGAATAATCTCCATATAATGCCAAACTTCATTTGGTGTATCAGAAATATATATACAGTAGAACGTCGTTTAACCGAATCAATTGGGACCGGACACCATTCGGATATGCGATTTTTCGGATAATCGAAAATCGAATGTGATCTATACAGTATATGAAACTGGATACTATAGAAATATTCAAATGCATCACAGGCGGGAAATGTGCTTGAAGAAAACGCAAAATAGGAGCAAAATGTGGCAATTTTACTGTATTGTGGAAAATAATCACTTATTCTTCGCTGTATCATTGTACACCTTCGTTTTTTCGCTGCAAGGTGTCTGATTCTTTTGAGCTGCAGTAGTTGAGTAGGATAGCACTCTGATTGTTGTTTGTACCACTCCATAGCTGTCTCTAAAGCAGAAAGTCGTCAGCATTTGATGGACCCTTGCTACTTTCGCTGTTGCTGTTGTCCTCGTCTTCATCCGTTTCTTTGCGAAAACCACAAGTAGAGTGCACGATCAAGAACACACACACATCGTTTGCTTCCCTCGTGTTTTCCTTTACTTCGCGCCGTCTTCTGGGTCAAGTTTTGACGCAAAGTTTAAAATGGTTTCTCGGTTGTTTGTTTTTTTCTGTCAGAAATTGCTGATTTTCCAACATTATAAAACTGTGCCAGAGACGCTCCACTTTCTCCCTTCGTGAGACTGTTCAATATTTCAAGTTTTGTCTCTATGTTCCCTTCCGTTTTGAATTCGAAGCCATAGCAGTTCACAACTCAACAAAAGAGTACGTATACAACCCCTCACTTGGAAACAAATTGACCCATTATTCCGCACAGATGTTTACCAAACCACACCACTGAAATTCCCCAAATATCCCTGACCTTGGGTTTTCCCGTCACTTTTGGTCTCACGCTAAACAATTGTTGTGCATTGCACTATTCGAAAACGTATTCACATATACAGTACATGTAGTTGACAAAAAAAACTGGTCCGGATATCACAATCAAAAGTCGTCTGGCAGGTCTGACGTCACGTATCCTCCCCAAAGCTGCAGACATTTGAGCGATGATATCTTCAACTGAAGGCGTTTCGTACCCCCAAACTCTTCATGTGACCAGAATCAGACTCACATTACCTTCTGTTCACACTTGTAAAGATCGTGTGATATGAGAACACTCCTGTTCGGGCTTCGTTTATGGTACAACCACTGAGCGGCGTGCCCACTACAACCCGCAGCTCCATACACGATCAGCATGGCGACCAGTTCTTCGTTTCAATACGAGTTCATCCTACTATCTCGGGAAACGATCACAGATGACGACTTTCCAGCAGGTCTTCTCTGACTTAAGAAATTCCCTGCAGCGCTACTGTCAAGCCTGCCAGATGACTTCTGCTCGTAATTTCAAATACCTGCTGTAGTACAACCTTCAAATAAAATGCTTTGGACCCTTTAATGCTTTTGTTGTTTATGTACTTTTTCTCGGCTTCTTTACCCATAGCTCACAACAACGACATTTGCGACCATGCATTCTTATGTAATTCCGATT
>BMAV01004048.1:197889-208256 GCA_019973955.1 Trichonephila inaurata madagascariensis
GTCTGAGCTATATACAGGCAAAATATTATTATAATCGAAGCATTTTTCACAAAAGGAAAACGTTTTGAAAAAAGGTTATTCTAAGTTAACTTTTTGCCGAAATATTTTATTTAAATAATTTTTTTTTGTCGAAATGTCCTTAAAACAATTTTATACATGTATTCTAATCTAAGTGACACTAAATATCATGAAAATTATCCATTTATGCTCTTTTTTAAAATCTCGGTTCCGAACGTAGTCGGATACCTTAAAGATACCCGTACCCCATCGAGTGATAACTCAAATTTCCATTTTTCAGCACCTAGGTGTTTTTTACGTAATTTTCTACAATTTGCTTTTCTTTCAGCAATATGTTTTAAAAACTAGACGAACTTTAGGTTTGAACATATGTTTTAATTTTAAATCCTTATGAATGATTTTAATTACAGTTCTGGAAGACATTCCTAGTTTCGATGCAAAGAATCTTTGAGTTGGCAGTTTTATTTCTTAGGATCAGAGGCTGAACTTTCTTGATAATTGCTTGCGCTTGAACAGTCTTATGGTGAAGTTTCGTGGTCATGTCTTAACTTTTACTTTGAGCTAGATGTTTTTTCGCTTTCAAGAGTTTAATATATGATAAATGCATTTGATTGAAATGCAATAACTGAGTTTTTTACACCGCTTTTTTAGTTATTTATATGAATATTTCTTCTTGGAAAGCGTAATTACGTAAACTTCTAGCCACATTTCATTTTTAGGTGCCATTTTTAAAAAAAAAATCTTTTATATTTCAGTCAAAATAAAACCTTAGCACACGATTATTCTGAAGTTGCCAAAGCATTATTTCAAAATGCAAACGAGAAAATGAATTTCAAAATCGTTTCCATAAAAAGTGTGAACAATCTTCTGTAAAAGGTACAATTAGGCAAATTTTAAAAAAACTCTGTATTTATTTAAAATGCAGTATTCTATGAATAACATAATATAGTTACAAAAGCAAACAAATAACTGAGATGTTTTTTATACGATTCGATTTAATTGGTCAATGAATGCGCCATAAACTATTTTATAATTCTTATTTCTTTATAATTCCCTAAGCTATTTAGAATGAACATGCATCACGCATGCGTACAATTTTTTTAAAAAATATACCTAAGCCATAAATACATTTTCTAAAAATTTGACGCGATAAAATATTCACAAAATTTTTAAAGAAAAAAAAATTTACGACGCTAAGTTAATAGAAAGCAATTGTATACAAGGTAATATTAAATTTAGCTCGTCTCCGTTGTTTGAATATGTTTGCGAAATATTTTAAACATACATTTTCAACAATGTTCGTATTTGTATTCCTAGTTAGATCGCAAAGGTCTCTCTTTAAACCTGTAGTTACAATAACCCATTCTGAAAAGTCTAAAAACTGCAGCAGCATTCTTAAATCAATTATGCACTGTTTTTGAATCTCTGCGCCAAATATTTACATATCCCTTCTTAACTTGATTTCATGCAATTTTTTTTAAAAAGCGGGCTTCCATTTTTCTATTTACATATCGCCATTTTTTTTCGTCGTCTATAGTCTATGCTTATGTGCCCATAGGATTTAAGAAAGTTCCAGAAATTCATTCGAAGTTTGAATAAAATGCAGCAATTCCAAACAAATCTAATAAGTTTGACACTTTTCTTTTGTAAATCCTCAGAAAAGTTAGTTCTTTCCCTTTTTTTATTGCATGCCAAACAAAAAATGTCCAAACAAATTATTTCTTTGTGTCACAATCGCATAAAAAAAACAGCGTCGGCGTTCATTTCCCGCCCCCTTCTTTTTCTTTCCTATTGGAACGACAAAAAAATATGTTTTGAAGGTCATATAAGTGAACCTGTTGTTTGAAAATTGAAAAAAATAAGTCCCACTCTATGATTGTTTGCTTGTTAAATTCAGTAATTAGAATACTACTGATAGCTGTTAAACACAATCAATCATTTTTAGAATCCATTTAATTTGACGGTCAATTTTTCTGAGTTAATTATCCTGCAATAAGATCGCATTGATTTATATTTTACCTAATGAAGTTTTCATTTGAGAAATTTCAATCTTATAAACATAAAGGACATTAACATTTAAACTTGGGGATTTCAAACTTTGTGTATGCTATAGCACTTAATTTGATCCTAATGATTGATTAAATATCCATTTTCAAATTCCTACTATTATTTCAATCTCTCCCAATATATAAATTTATTTATTTATTTATTTATCTTGTTCAAATTTTCAAACGCTAATAAAATAATTTTATTCATCCATTCAAGTTCAAATAATTTTTTTTAAACTTTTAGTGGAAGACACTTGATATTAATACAGTTTTTTCAAATAATAATTCATTAATTTTCTTTTATTTGTTAATTTAAAATTGATTCTGTGTTATTACTGATAAAATTAGAACTTTCTGCAACAAATAGTGCCAGTAGACTTTTGAACGAATTTTTTCTTGGCTTATTTTTTTTTAACTTATAGTGGATGACACTTGATGTAAAAACAATTCTTTCAAACATTAATTCATTAATTAAATGTAATTAACTAAAATAAAAATTTTCTTTGTTGACCTAAGTAGAAAATGATTTTTAAAAAAAATCTTATATTACTTCTTTTTTACTAAGGCCTCACTAAAAAGTTGAACTAAGGCTTATTGGCAAAATTTTCAGGAAGACCGAGCTCACCCAAAAGATTTTAAGCTACAAATCGTCTCCCGCGTCACTACCACACCACACTTGGCCTTCATTCAGGAAAAATATTCTTTTTCAATTCCTACACACACTATGAGCTCACACTCTCTATTAATTTATTTATCTTCGTGGAATTTTCAATCGTTAACAAAATACATTTTAAAACGCTCAATTGAGCTGATATTTTATATAAGTGATTATTTTGGATGACAATACAATAATTGAATTATAATTAATAAAAATTGATTAAAACTAATTATTCAAAGATTAACAAATACAGTCACGTTGGCATCATTTTTGGCGACTTATGCCAAAACTTGAAAAGGTTTTTTTTTCTCACATTTTAAAGCACTCATTTGAACTGAAATTTTCTATACACAATTGTTTTGGGTAAAAATACGATAATTTAATTAAAATTAGTTGGCTGAAACTAATTATTTAAAGAATTACAAATACAGCCACGTTGGTTTCATTTTTAACGACTTGGGTCAAAACTCTAATAGATTTTTTTCTCACGTTTTAAAGCATTCAGTTGAACTGAAATTTTATATACACGATTGTTTTGGACGACAATACGATACCTTAATGATAATTAATACAAATTAATTACCACTTAATGTTGTGATTTTGTCATATGTATATCCATATTTATATTAATTGTAACTATTTAATAAAAAGCAGCTTAAAAATAAAAAATTTCTTTGTTGATCTAAGTAGGAATTAACTTAAAATTTTTTTTTAATATTACTTGTTTTATAGAGATGTATACATACGTTTTTAAACAGGACTTGCTTAATTTGAGAGCCATTGGTGACTGAACTCGTAATTTTGAGCCTCAATCAAGTGGCGAGAACAACACCTGTGTAACACCCCTCTCCCACACCAAACCAACGTGAGGTCTTTGAGCCTGGGTAAATTAATCGTGCATCAACCTCAGTTATATGGTGAACCTTCAGAAGCTCCAGGACTCGATAATTCCGGGCTCGAGTTGGTGACATTGACCACTTAGCTACAGCGCGCCTCTCTAGTGATTGACTTATGACACATAATTATACACAATTATTATTTAAAGTCCATGCCCCGTTTCTTCAAGATACGATGTTTCTAAGTGGAGGGACATTTTTGGAGCTATTTAGGTATGAGACTGTGATATCGATATGTCAGGATTTTAGTAGTTGTATTAAAATATTTCACTGGCAATAAATAACTTCAAATTATGTACAGTAATACCTCAACTTACTCTACCCCGATTTACCCGAATTTGGAAGTACGCAATTTTCAAATCTCGTCGATTCGTCTTTTTTTTCCTTCCTTTCCCCTCCCCCCTCCATTATTGAAACTCAGGCGAAATTAGTGTCAGAACCTGATGAAATTGATAATTTATTTAATAAAATGGTCGATCTTGCCAGGTAAATAAATTAAAAGTGGATAATGATGGCTTTCAAGAACTGATGAATTCTCACAATCAGGAACTGACAATTGATGAGCTCACAGAAATGCATGAGCAAGAGCAAGGCATCAAAGAACTTGAGTCTTTAGACCCAGTTCAATAAGAAGATCGAATAATGGTTGGTAATTTCGCAGAAAGCCTCAGTTTAATCACAGATTTTAGAAAATACATGTTCCAGCAAAGAGCGTATTTTTTAACCAAACCAAGGAATAAAATATATATATTAACATGCTACAATGAAATTTTGGGGCAGAAAAAAATCTTTGGGCTGCCAGCCTACTTTTTAGGTTTTTTTGAAACCTTCTACAAAAAAATAACTTCGGTTTGAAACTTTGAATTTGTGTTATCTAAGATTTTATTAAACTTTTTTTGTTCGAAATTATTTTTTTTTCGCTTCCGGTCCCAACTAAAACTAATTTATATGTATTTATATAGGAAATTATACCCCGACTTAGACAAATTCGACTTACACGATTGTCACTGAGTCCCACCAATCGGCTAAGTTCGAGGTATTACTGTATGGATTTGTGTAACATAGCTTTCTAATTTGAGGGGGTTTTAGATCTGTAATCTCAATTCAGTTTTATTAACTAAAAAAATGTTCAACCTTTTCTTATATCATATATTGAAACAAAAAAAATTCCTGTACTTCTAAAAAAAGGCAAGTTTATAGAAAGGAAATTTGTTATCTTCATACATAACCCTCATACCATAGGTAACCTTTGGCGAATATCAATAAAATTTTGTAGAAAAATATTGCCGTTTAAAATCTCTTTGGTGATTTATCTCTAGCCTGTTATAAATTTGCGGGGATAAATCACAGTACAGTACTGAAATAAATGCAGAAAATTATGGTTCCCATTACATTCTATTTTCACAAAATGTACAGATTATGTTATTTGAAAATATAATTATTAGAGTGCTACCAGGGCTTTACAGAATCACTCAAACTAAATAATGAATATCCTCGTTATTTAT
This sequence comes from Trichonephila inaurata madagascariensis, assembly GCA_019973955.1. Classification (NCBI taxonomy): domain Eukaryota; kingdom Metazoa; phylum Arthropoda; class Arachnida; order Araneae; family Nephilidae; genus Trichonephila; species Trichonephila inaurata. The sequence goes on from BMAV01004048.1 coordinate 203,015, forward strand.
CGAAAGAATTTCTTCTGGAGGTTTTCATGTTATGATGGATTTCTGTGATGCAATTTCCTCTCGAAATTCCTCTTCCTTCATGAGTCTCGACAAAGAATTTTTTACGCCATCACATCATGTCATTTCGGAACTAACAGACATGTCCTAATCGAGACACGTTCAACATCCTAATGATGATTAGTACTGTTGTTTTTATTTAGCTGTCCCATAATCTTCGGAAACCAATGAATTGCATTTGTTTACGCTTTGAAACGTTCAACTTCCGGAGAAGTTAAATGACTTATAAATTTTTCTCATTGCCAAAACGTGTAGGAACGTTAATTGAGTAAATTGCCCGAAACTGTGTAAATGACAGCACAAGATTGCTGATGGCAGACAAGATAAACTCACTCGACCTCTGTGGATGAGAATAGTAGGATTAGAGTTAGTGTAGGAGAGATGGCGAGAAGGAATGTAAGATAATGTGCTGTTTTAATATTTGTGTGTTTTCTTATGCGTGTGAATCGTCTTAAAAATGTGGGCTTATTAGAAGTCTAGCAAACACTTGTTTTCAAATAATCCCTAGGCACCGGACTTGAAATTTAAATGCGACATAGAATTTCTTAAACTATAATAGGACAAAATTAACTGATGGCCTTCGTATTATTTTAAAAATGCAAAATAAATGATGTTCTTGTGTGCTTACATAACATTTGTTTGATAGGAAATTTATTTTTTAATGTACTGTAAAAATATTTTTTGTACGGAATATGAGTAAAATAATATATCTTTAAAACGTCTCTATTTCTGTAAATGTATGAACGGATTTATACAACAAAATTGATTGATGGGTAAGCACTATAAACCAACATTATCATAGAATAACTAAAAAAGAAATTTTAAAAAGTGTTCCATTGTAAAAATTTGTTTAGATAATATTATGGAAAATATTACTTTCATAAAAGTTTAAGCAGACAAATATAAGCGTATACATTCTACCTTTTACACTTTGAGTAATTACCTGCAGTAAATAATATTAAATAAATAAGTAATGTACGCAACATAACCTTTTATTACCTTTATTGTAAATGTTATAATTGATTAATATTGATAATAAAAGTAAAGCATGTATATGTGGACAATTATCAATAATGTAGTTAGAGGTTACAATAATAAAAAATACAGCAAATTTGCAGTGCATGAGTATTTGTTAACGTCACACAATAAATCAACACAAAGGTTATTGGCGACGGAAGATACCTGAACTGGAACCTCCGCTCCGAACTTTCAAGCCCGCTGACAGATTTAACGTACATCGGCCACTCTAAGTGTCGGGTTTTCAGAGACACTAGAGCTCGAACCCATGACACGCCGACCAAGAGTCCATGACCGTAACCACTTGGCAACCGAGGCCACAGAACGATTTTTCAAACTTCAATAATGGAATTGAATATAGGATTCAGATTGGCGACCTGGGGAACATGTTAGCAACTTTAAAATAGCTAGTAAAAATATCCTGAGCTATTTAAGGTACTTTTCCGTTTCCCCCGTGCAAATCTCGCCAAGCAGGTTTTATTAGCGACAACACTCAATATACACATAACAAAATATTAATATATATTAGTTCTCATTGGTTTTCCATCCATTTTTGATACATTATGAAGAAGTATTATCGTATCACTTACGTATTATCGCGACCTATTGGCGACATTATATGAAACGAAGCACATGACTGCCAATTCATCACATACGACATATGCAAAATCGGGGTCGCAAACTTGGCGAGCTATCTTGAACATGGCATTATTGCAATAATACATAAGTACCGAAGACGTTTCGGATAAGAAAAAATCACAACTTGTTTTGAAAATGAAGTAGTAAAAGGTTATTAGCAGGAATATTCTGTTTGGCGTTGGTTGTATCATTTTTAGTGAATTTATTGCCTACGCCGGCGAAATGAGATAGTACCATTGTGACGGCTCACGCGTCCTTTCTCTAACATAACCTCTGTGTTCTTTGACGGCCAAGATTAATGGCAAATCTTTTCCAACCCAAATCCAAGAAGTGAAACGAAGGGACAGACGCAAATAAGATAGCCTTTAAAAGGACAGAAGTTTTAGTAAGCGCGATGGCAATTTAGAGAAAGCTCGGTTTGTAAAAGGTAGAAGTGTATTTTGACGGCCTACCCAAGAATCACGGAAATCTCGCCATTACTACAAGGTGCATACTATTGCACACGAGCTCAACAGCCGATCTGAAGGTATTTGAAACGTTGCTTGGAATTCAAGGTAGGAAGATTATTTTCCGAATTCGAAATATTATTAGGATTGAGAGTAGGCGGTTAATATAATTATTTAGATAAGTGATCCAATTATGTGATCGGTGTTAACTACGGCTACGTGTTTTGGTTTATTCTCACTTAATATAAGTTTATTCAATATATAAGTAATTTAAGTTAAACTCTTAATAAAAGCCATATTAAGAATTCTAAAATGTCTCTTCATTTCAAGAATCCCACACCTCTAACTTACGCTGACCCACAACGATATGGTCGACAAAGATCGATCATATTACACCATATTTAAATACAAGAACAAATTTAAAAAAACCATAATAGTCCCAAATATATTTTGTCGAAAAAAATTGGGTACTTACGTATTATCGCAACCTATTGACGACATTATATGAAATGAAGCACCTAGTCACTAATTCAGCGCGTACGACACATAGGAAATCTGGGTTGCCAACTTGGCGAGTTATTAATAGAGTTGGAGATTGGTAATACATAAGTACCAAAAATGGTTACCAAATAAAAAAAAATAATAGTTTTCCAAACATTAACTAAGAAGTCCACCATAGACTTTTATCATTGTCAATTTCTTTTTCAGATTTAATGTATGCCACAAATATTTTACATGGAATTCAAAGATAAATGATAGAAATAAAAGGTATACAATTTACTCTGCAATTACAATGTTGTTTAAAATAAATTATATTTTATTATATATATATATATATAGATGTCCACATAAAACAACATTTTAGATAAAACAAAAGGATGATGGCATTTTATATTAAAAAAATATATGCCATAGCGGTGAAAAATTTTCATAAGTTAATTTCTAAGAAGATAAATAATCAAAAAAAAAAGAAAAAAGAAAAACAGGACACCTCTCAAAAAATTTTTAATATTCGTTGCCACAGATAGAAATGTATAAGTGTAAAAGTTAATGAAATATACAAAGTAACAATAATGAAAACCTGAAAGTGCTCGCAAGTCATTTATTTAAGAATACAATGTAAGCAAGGGCATTGATTAAAAATGAGATGTTAATAACTAAAATAAAAGTAGTATAGAAGCAAGACATCTTACACATGAGAAAATAAAAGTAAATAGTTTGTAACAAAAATGTAACAGTAAACAAATAACATGATCCGTAATATTCAGCTATAATAATCAAGTTATGGGTATTTTAAAAAAATTTTGTTCATAGAAAAGGTAGAAAAAAATGGAGAATAAAAACTCTTAAGGCTCATTCGGGAGAATTTTAGTAGGAATTCTTTTTTTTTTTATGGTTTTTTTCTGCTCATCATAAACTGTTAGAAGTTTTATATTATTTTAGTTTCCTTCTTTTCAGGGATTTTCTTCAGAAAAGAAAAGGAAACAATATTAGATGTTTTTTCCTTTGTAAAATTTTTCAGAAATTTTAGAAATACTCTTCGCGTATTTTGCTAGTTATTGGGATAAAAATGTTTCTAAATGTCTAAGAATGTCAAATGTGTCTAAAATGTTTTTGAAATTCTTTGAGTCATATCATTTTGAATTACAGTGTATAAACTATAACAGAAGCCTACTTTTTTCTTTATTCTACTTTTACTGAAAAGTAAATTATTAAAGACGTAATTACTACAGAATTAAACGCAATCAGAAGTTTCTCCATTAAAATGTAAATTTTTATATGCCTTTAACTTTCACCATTCATTTGCATTTGAAATACACTGTATAAATATTTTTAGGCTTAATTCTTGGTACCTCAAACTCAGAATAACTAAATTTATATACACAGCAATATAAAGATACAGAACTAATATATTATATATAACCGATATTAAACTTACCACGAATTTCTTACAAAAAGATTTATATCATGCATGTTAATATGTGAAAATTCACCTATACGGCGCTTGTTCTCAAACTAAAAAAAATTCACAGTTTAAATACCTAAGCCATTACCGATTACTTCCCTAGAGGCTTGTCAAACATGGAATTAATTTAGCTTACTCGTTGTCATACGTTAAGTACAATTTATTGCATGATACTTCTGACGTCATTTATTCCTAATTAGCATACTTGGAGCATAATGTCTGTATAATATTCATCTTTAATATATTTGATTTCCATAAAAATTAAGAAATTTACATACAGGAAAATATTCGAATTGTATAAGATATTTTAAGGACATATGTAAAAATTGTAACCACAGTTCACGAATTGTAAAATGTTGACACATCGTTCAAGATTAAAATAACTATATCAAAACTTCGAGTTCCACGATACATTTTAATGCAAATGAATTCCATACCCTTCTATTTATTCTAGAATGAACCTTTTGAAAGTGTTCCAATCGTATATTTACATTTTTTTTATTAATTAAGACACATTCCAAAATGTATTCGCGCCAAAGAAATTAAGTAGAATAACGTAGAAGAGTTCACTTAAACGTATAACTTCCATTGTTTACATTTGAAAGGGAAAATGGCTCAGCCATAAGTTGTTCGAACGACACAAAATAGGGTTAAAAAGTCAACAAAAACTTCTATAATTGGAATCGAAACTTAGGTCACAGTCCTTTGTCGACATTCGAAAATGAATAGATTTGATTCAAATTATTCATTACTTTTAAAGATTCGAATGCGAGTAATTCTTTCCAAATTTTATGAATTTTAAAAGGGAAAATAGGTTTAATGTATTCGAAGAATACATATGGAATGGCTTCGCTGTAAATCTGAATTGCAAATTTAGTGAAAATCGGTTATAACTAGGAAATGAAAATGCAAACATGACCCAAACGGAATTCAAGAAATTATATTCAAAAGCATTAATGGCTCAGGAGTATTTAAATCCCCATGAAATATTCAATTTTTTGGGGGGGTTTCCTTTTCGAAGTAAGGGCAAAGGTTATATCTAGATAGAATATTGTTTATACAAAATAAACAATAAGTATTTTCAACGTTGTCTTCTTATTTCTCACAAGTATTCAAA
>BMAV01004048.1:214124-225669 GCA_019973955.1 Trichonephila inaurata madagascariensis
ATAAAATAATAATAAGTAATTTTATCTAATATTAGAATATGGAGATAACTATAACTATGAAATATTTAAGTTTTTATTAATAAACTATTATTAATCTCAGAATTTTTAATCCTAACTATTTTGAATAGCTTTATTCATATAACTATTAATAAAATTAATTGGGTATTTCTGATTTAAGCAATATTTAGTAAAATGATCTGATTTCTGATATATCTGATGATAAAATTTCTGATTTAAGCAATATTTAGTAAAATGTTTGTAGTTATTTATTATTTCTGATATTTTTGACACCAGAAATTTATTACGTTTTATATAATTAATAACAATATTTCTGAATATAGAAACATGTACATTACTCTCCCAATGAGGAACTTTTATAATATTGAAATTAAATTCTTCTCTTTTATCATAAATATTAGAAACTATTACATCATCATTTAATTTGACATGTATGTCAAGAAAATTTGCTTCATTGTTGTTACTATTTGTCTGTATTAAATTAAGATATTGTGGATAAAAATTAATGTTAGGTATAAAATTGGCTTGTTTGCCAAAAATGATTATATCATCCATATAACGATAAATATAATATTTAGAATTATTAATGTAATTACTCTCAAAATAATGTAAGTATAAATTGGCAAGACAGGTGCTCGCAGGGCCACCTTGTAGCAGACCTTTAATCTGCAGATAATAGTTACCTTTATGATATATATATAGTTCTCTTTAAGTACAAACCTAAGTAGTGAAACAAATCTATCATAATTAACATTATTAAATAAATTATCTTTATGTAAATATACAAGTATATTAATCAAATCATCAATATTAATAGAGTTAAAAAGATCTTCAAAATCTAAACTATAGACTGAATAAATCTTTTTATCTTTCATTTCTTCAATAAGTGATTTACTATTTTTAAGAATGGCTGTGGATTTAAGATTATTTATTGTATCATGTAATATATTTCATGGAGAATTTTGCCTGTTTTGCTGATATATGTATTAAAACCATTTGTAACTGTCCTAAATTTAACTGGGTCTTTATGAAATTTGGGAGTAAGAAAGATATGTGGAAATTTAATCATATTTATATATATATATGTATATATATATATATAGAGAGAGAGAGAGAGAGAGAGAGATAGGGAGATTGTGAACTAATAGTAGAGAAAGGAATTGAAAAAGTGCATATTTGTCTACAATAATAACTCAAACGTAAGTAAGCAAGATATACTTAATTTAAATATACACAAAATAAAATGAATTTTTTTTTTCAATTTTAAAATCTTTTTGATGAATTTCTTTTTTTATATCTGAGCATCTTACCCAATTATGAAATTTGAAATTTTATCTAAATTTTACAAACATAATAATAAGTGCAAGTTAGTTTAATTTAGTTTTGAATTAATTCACGAACACGGGATTGCCTTTATCATGTGACCGTCGTGAATTTAGCCCATTAAACTCAATAAATTACAATCAATTAAACTACGATCAATTGATATAATAATGAGTGTTTTTCAGTTCCTACTATTAGTTCACTCTCTCCCTATGCATATATATCTTGTTCAAATTTTCAATCGTTAATAAAACACATTTTATTCATTCATCCAAGTTCAAATACATTTTTTAAACTTGCTGTGGATGTGTAGTGAAACTTGATGTTAACACAGTTTTTTCAAGTATCCATTAATTATTTTTTTTTTAATTTTAAATTTATTCTGCGTTATATCTGTCATAGTTACGACTAGATACAACAGATGGCGCCAGTACGTTTTTCTAACCAAGTAGGAATTGACGTTAAAAAAATGTTTTTATATTGTTTGTTTGTTAAAATCTCTCTACTCTTGTACTTAAATATAAATAAATTCACTCTTCAATTGCTTAATTCAAGAAGTTTTATAGCAATCCTACAGGAAAGTATTATTATTATAGAAGCATAATTCATAAAAGGAGAATGTTTTGAAAATACGTCATTTTCTCTTCATTTTTGACAAACAATTGCATTTAAAAAAAAAATTATGGTAATAATATTCTTTAAAAAAAAATAATAATTTTGTATGTATATTCGAATTCAAAACTGACATTAAGTATTAAAAAAAATTACTCATTTACATGCTTTTTCAAAATTGCGATTCCAAACCCAGTCGATATTGTATTCCGATTTTCCTTCACAATATTCCTAAGCCTTTCAGTTTTAAAATAGCTGTACGATGCCTTTGTGATATTGTTTGATTTCGTTTTCAACCGAAAAAGGAATTGAAATGAATTTATAGTGATAACGATAAAAGATTATCAAGTGTAAAATAAGTTTAGTTAAATTCACTTATACACATTTGTTTGTTTCTTTAGATCCTGCCATCCAAGAAAATTCCCAAATACTGCTTTCGTTTTTTTTTTTTTTTTTTTTTGCTGGAGTGTCACTATATTTTTACTCTACTTAAATCCCATTCTTTTATTTATTTATTTATTTTGCATCTTTTTTTCATAGAGGAAACCTAATAAAACTGTCGACTTGTCTGGGATTAATAGCACAGTTTTTTTAACAGATGTTACAAGCTGCATCTGTATAAAAAATACACTTTGAATTTTTTCTAAAAAAAAAAAAAATTAGGAATTCATTTCCGTTTTACTTCGAAACGCAGAAATGCCAGGGGTGCAATTCCAATTTAATTTCGACGCGATGTACATTTCTGTAATTTTATTTTTTTTAACTCCAAGTGAGCATTAGAAACAAAGATTTTTATTAACATTCACGGGTATTTTAACATGTTGGGATGTTTCCCAATAAAGATATCATGATTTCATTACATTTGAAAAAGATAAGTACAAATTTTATCTCTCTCTCTCTCTTGCGATTGTAAGGATATAAAAAGATCAAATATAGCTACATGGTGTAATAACTAACACAAACACAGCCATATATAGCTTATTTACCTGCGAAAAACAACTTTTTAGATTTCCTTACGTCTAACAAAAATGTTTAGTACAAGCCTATACGTATACTCATAACATTTATTACATTAAGTTTCGTTAAGTGTTTATTTGCTCAGTTCTAGCTGGGAGGTAGTTTTTCCTTTCTTAGAAGAGAAAAAAAAATCACAAATACATGCATTCGTTTATCTTACACATATATGTATACATATCTATTTACGAATTCATATGTATATGTATTTCATACGTATGTTTGTGTTTTGACTTCTTACAAGCAAAAACGAGCATCTACCGATGCAGACTATAGGCATTTATTTTTGTTTGGTTTTACAGATACAGTTTTCCATTAATTGTAATTTTTCTTAAGATGTATCAGATGGGGTCTTTCTTCTTATACTGGGTTCATTAACCTTTCAAAAAGCATACTTGTATGTATATTTAAATGTACAATAATAGCAAAAGCTGATATATTAGCTATTATTGTAAGAAATACATATTTGTATGCAAGGGATAGCTAAATTATAGGAGAGAGAATCAATGTTTTGAATGAACGGAAATCACAATTTATGGAAAAGATTATGTGGATGATAATGATGATGATTGTTGATTTTTTTTTTTTGGCGCAAGAGCCAAGTTTGGCTATACTGCGCCACACATTCGTTAGTATATTAAAATTTTAAAAATATAAACACACAATAAATGTATATATAAATATAAAAATGTATTTTAAAATGTCAGAAGAGAAAAATATAAAAGTGAACAAAGTATTTAAAAATGCATTAATGTAAAAATTTATATAGATATCTCTTTTTTCAAAAAGGAAAATCTAATGGTACACTAAAATCCTTAAGAAAATTATATTTCATGTAAAACATTAATTGAGCGTAAAAATGCAAAAAGGTTTGGATGGGGAGTTTCCCCAACCAAATCAATCAAAGTTAAAAGATTGGTTTTAAAAAAGGTGTTTCTCTTGAAAGAATATTTTGGACATTCTATTAGAATGTGTAAAATGGAAAGATTACACTGACAAAAGTCGCATACTGGGGGACTCTCTCCCAGCAGCAAATGCCTGTGTGTTAGACGAGTGTGTCCGATACGAAGACGAGTCAAGAGGAGATCTTGTCTTCGTACTGGTACCGCTGCCCAATGAGCAGTAGAAGGGTGAATGCTATGTAGTTTGTTGATGACCTGTTGATTCCAAGTTTCTTGCCATGTATGATAGATATAGTGCTGTATAAATGTTTTTAAATCCTGGTAACAGACAGGCTGCTTCAAAGATTATGTAGAATCACCAAATTTGTTTAGCTAGTTAAAATCGGTATTTGTAATGAAAAAAATGGAATGGCATACGAAATGTTATTTCTCTTAAATAAACAACATTTAAGTAATTATCCGCTAGTTTTGCTGAGTATTTCATGATGTTATACGAATATACGCTGTTTATATATCTATAAATATTTAATATCTAAGTCCTAGTATTGAGCGTTCGATTGTATTGAAAAACACAACATTCTTACAATTCTCCCCTTCTTATAAGCTCCTGTAACCCCTTACCTCAAAATGGATTTCCGAAAAACCCATTTTTAGTGGATCTCTACTCAACGAAATAAACATGCTTGCCAAATTTAAAGTCTAAATCTAATAATTTAGAAATAAATAATATTTTTATCAATAAGACCATTTGAGAATCGATTTCCGTAAGACCTTTTCTTAATGGATTTCAATTCTGCAAAAGATGCATTTCATTTTTCGTTACCGAAGATCCAATAGTTTGAAAACGGGAATTTTTTTTATCAATACACCCCAGTAGCTTTGCGTTCAACACCTCCCCCCTCCACCACAGGATTCGATTTCCGTAAATTCTATTTTTAAAGGATCTCTATTCAACATAGGAAACTTGATTACCAAATTTCTAGTATGTGGGTTTCACCGATAAGAAACAGAAAATTTATCTATAATGTATCTTAACCGATCTCAAAACTTCTTGGTTGTCGATTTTCGCAAAGCCTGTTCTTAGCGAAACTCTACTCCATAAAAGGAACATGCAAAATGTGTGTGTCGTGCGCATGAATTGAAAAACAATTTTAAATTTCTAATCACTCTTTAAGACATAATAAACGCAATATCAATCTTATTGACGCTTTAGCTACCTTAACATTTTAAAGGTTAAAAACTGGAAAACATTTGCCAAAAGTAACGATGCTTAGAACAGATTTCGGAAGAAGGCCAGAACCCACATATGGCTGTAGAGCCATTGAAAAAGAAGAAAACGTGCGCGCGCTTAAGACGCGCTTTATTTCTTTAAAATTAAATTTTCAAATGATTTTTCCTTAAAATAGACTTATCATTTATCTGTGACATAAGCCCCGCTTCAAGCTCAGTTTTTTTTTTTTATCAAGAAGACGATTGTAGAGCCAACGGAAAAAATTCTGGTACTTAATAGTATTCTCAAAAACCATTGAGGTGCTAAAGAACTCGAGAATCCTCCGTTACGTTTTTTTCAGGTAACCATCTACACTCGTACACTGTTCTTTCTTTTAGCAAAAGTTTTTTCATTTTCGCAATGGCAATAGAAGAGAATTTTTTCGTAAGGATTTAATCCACTGATGAAAGTAGATACTATTTTCTTAAGATAAGAAAGAAAGAAAAATGTTTGTTTATACAGTAGGAATAAAATCAAATTTGAGTTTTCCGACGATCACAAACACAGTATATTGTGTATTCTTTATTTATAAAATATACTCAAAGTTATAATCTATATATAACGGAGAGATAAGAAACTCACACTCACTCACACAATCATCACGATATCTCCTGAACTATTAAAATTACCGACCTGTAATTTGGTAGACATGTTCCTTTCACAGAGTTGAGATCCACTAAGAACGGATTTTGCGAAAATCGAGCCCCAAGGGGTGTTATAAATTATTTCCATTTTTAAACTACTGGACGTACAGTCCTGAAATTTGGTAAGCAGAATTCTTTTAGAGTAGAAATCCGCGATAAAATGGATTTCGCAAAAATCGAACCCCAATAGGCGTTATGAGGGATTAAGAAAAGTTATAGATAATTACTTCCGATTTTAAACTCTAAGACGTACAGTCTTGAAATTTGGTAAGCAGAATTCTTTTATAGAGAGAGTAGACATCCAATACAAAATGGTTTTTACAAAAATCGACCCCCAGGTGGCATTGCGGAGTATTATAAGGGCCGTGACTATAATTGTCTCCATATTTAAACTATTGCAAGAACAATCTTGAAATTTGGTAACCAGGTTCCTTTTATGGAGTAGAGATCCACAAGAAAATGGATTGTACGAAAATAGATTCCCAAATTGCGTTGCGGGGGTTATTATTACAGATAATTATTTCCATTTTTAAACTATTAAACGTGCAGTCTTGAAAGTTGGTAAATAAATTCCTTTCATAGAGTAGAGTCCCTCTAACAAAGAATTTGTGAAAATCTACTTACAAGGGGTAGTGAGGGCTCAAGGGGGTTCTAGAAAAAAATTCTTTTTTTTTCAGTTGTTAGACCCACATACTTGAAATTTGTTAAGCATATTTCTTTTGTTGAACAGAGATTCAATAAGAATGGATATTACGGAAATCGACTCCTGGGGGAGTGGGGGTTAACTGGAGCACGTATTGTCAAAAAAAATTCCTGTTTTCAAACTACTAGGACTATAATAATGAAATTTTTATACATGTTTCTTTTGTTGCATTGAAATCCGCTAAGAACGGTTCTTTCGGAAATCGACTCTCAAATAAGGTAACGGGTTGAATTGATAATAAATATTCCGTTTGTGCTGTATTAGATTTAGACTTGAAATATGGCATACATGTTTATTTTACGGAGTAGAAATCTACTGAAAATTGGTTTTGCGGAAATCCACTTGGATATTGGGTTACGAGAGCGCAAAAAATCATTCTACTTCAATTTTAGAGATGATTAGAAATTATTAATTAGAATCTTTGTCCTTTTTATATCACAAGAGGCGAGAGTTACAGGTATAAGGTTATATTTTTCAATACAATCAGATTCTTAATGCTAGGACATAGATATCAATAATTTATATATATATATACTGGAGGTCTTATAATACACACGTCTTACACACGTCTTAAATCCGAAAATTATAAACTTTTTTGAATAAAATGTAATAATCTGGACCATTTTGATGAATTTTTTGATAAATGAAGTTATTACAATACCTGACATCATCACATGTACAGTTACCACAATTCGACCTATCGATCACGTGTGAATATGTATTTACTATGAACTAAGTTGAATGTAGAAGCTATTCTGAATAGAAACTTAAACTTGTTTTGATTAAGGGTAAAAAAGATAAAACTCGAGCTATTTTCATAACAGGTATATTTTTTAATGCTCAAAAAATAAATTTATCGTAATGCCAATGCATTTACAATGTTTTTGGTTAATCCTTGAGGGGTATAAACAAACAAATGTGATGGTTTGCCAAACCCCGGACATGCAACACATAATTGGCCATGCGAAAAGCAAGGGTTTACTAAATCTACGCCACAAATTGTCATTGTTTGACGTTGTGACTTATTAATGGTCATAGCAAATACCAAGCGAATTGGAAATTGCAAACATTTGAATGGGTAGGAGAGTGAAAGAATCATTGGTATCTGTGGTAGAAGTACAACTTCACCTTGAAGTTTGCCGCTCAAAATAGTGGTCTCAAGAATATTACCATGATTTTTTTATGAACAATCGCGTGCCCGTACATAATTTTGGCGCAGATTTAAATAATTGCGGTATCGGACAGAATTGTGAATCTAAATCATTCTCGAATCCACTTGAATCCTTTACAAATAATGTTATCAAAATCGGTCCTGCCGTTTAGAAGGAATTCAGTCACATACACATGCACAGAAGACTTACTTATATAAAGATTATTTGAAAATATATTAATTAAAAACGCTAAAAAGCATGATTCCTTTGCATTTTTGTAACAATAAAGACCCGGTTTGGCCAGTTTGGCTGAAAATCGATTTTCGACGCCAACTTACGTCATTTTTATAACAATAACGTTGTTACAACAATGCAGGTGAATATTGAGTTGAATGTTTTGAATGTTTTTAATTAATATCTTTTTAACTAATTGCGATATTGAACCGAATTGTGAATCTAAACCATTCTCGAATACACTTGAAACTGCACAAAAAATGTCATCAAAATCGGTCCAGCTGTTTAGGAGGAGTTTATTCACATACACACGCACAGAAGATTTTTATATATAAAGATATATATATAAACAGAATATATGTTTATACAATATCATGAAATACCCAGCAAAGCTCTGGTGGGAAACGACTAGTTGAATAATAAAGAAAAAAGGTACCTTTTCTGGAACAGTCGTGAATTTTAGAGTATGTCTTAAATGTTTTCAAAATTTAACTTGAGCATTTATTTCTGATATAATACTAATAAAATTAACAATATTAATACAATTAAACTACATACATTTCTATAACAATTAAAGAAATAACATAAAAAAATGTTACAGCCTAGAATTTTTGAAACTTTTTTAAATCGAAATTAAGAGAGTCGTCTTTATATACAGGGAAAATTTAATGATAAGTGAGCAGTAGGTGAAAGGGGATGTCATATCTGTTTTGGAAAAAATAAAAATTCTCTCAAGCTCTTGATTAAGTGAGGACTAGTTAATTTTTGAATATGTGGAAAATTGGCACCCTTCATCACATCATTACTTACTGTGACATCAAATTTCCCAATTTTACGATGATTTTTACACCAACGTCATGTTACTTAAAAGAGAAACTTGCTTGAACTATTTTGAGAAACTTGCCTGGGTTGTGTTTAATAGTTTTCTTTTTATGGAGAGTTGAAGTTAGGTGACAACTTTTTCTCAAATCACAACTCACACGAACAGCGTTAATATTAACTAAAAAGCAAATTTGTTTGTCCGACTTTGGACTGTGATTAATAGTACGTTAATATAAGATGACGTTAAGGTATCTGACTGCGTTCGGAACCGTGATTTTAAAAAAGCGCATAAATGGATACTTTTCATGATATTTAGTGTCACTCAGATTAGATACATGAATAAATTGTTTTATAAGGACATTTTGACAAAAAAAATTATTTAAATACACTATTTTGGCAAAACATTAACTTAGAATATTCTTTCTTCAAAATGTTCTCCTTTTGCGAAAAATGCTTCTATTATAATAATATTTTGCCTGTCTATAGCTCAGACCTCTCTACAGAGGCTCAACTAGAATTTTTGAAAAATTCATATTTTTTTCATAGTTACCACCAATTAAAATAATCGTTGGCGTTTTTTTCTTAAAATTGCTCCCCTCTGTTGTCGTAAAATATGGATAAACCCACTTCTCTAAGCTATATATTTCAAAAATTCTAGTTGAGCCTCTGTAGAGAGGTCTGAGCTATATACAGGCAAAATATTATTATAATAGAAGCATTTTTCATAAAAGGAGAACATTTTGATTATTCTAAGTTAATTTTTTGCCAAAATATTGTATTTAAATAAAATTTTTGTCAAAATGTTCTTAAAACAATTATATACATGTTTTCTAATCTAAGCGACACTAAATATCATGAAAATTATCCATTTACGCGCTTTTGCAAAATCACGGTTCCGAAAGTAGTCGGATACCTTAATGAAAAAATCACCGTAAAATTGTGATGTTTGTGATCATAATAGCTAATGATGTGATGGAGGGTGTCAATTTTCCACATTTTCAAAAATGGGCTAGTCCTCACTTAATCAAGTGCTTGAGATTTCTTTTTTAATTTTCCCAGAATAGACGTGACTCCACATTTCGCCTCGTGTTCGCCTACTTGTCTTTAAGTTTCAAGGCATTCTATATATACACAGATCCGCTAATCTCAGAGGGGGAGGGGGAGTAATTCAGGAAAAACGTTATATACATGTGATCCGTTAGCCACGTGCATAAGTAATTTTAATCTCTTCATTTTGGTGGTATTTTGAAAGGTACTTTTACACTCAACGAAAAAAAAGTAACATAAATCTTTCAAAATCAATGCCAGAGTAAAGTTTCATAACAGTTTGTGAAATGTACATTCACTGATTGGAATATATGAATGAATATATTCATCATGTGGCATTTTTTCTTCAAAATATGAAAAATAGGTCAAAGATCACATGCCGTACACGAATTTCTATTCCCCTTTTTTCAAAACAAAAAAATGCGCAGAACGCAAGATTATCAAAAATTGTATAGTTACAAGATAATAAATGATTGAGGAAAAAATGTATTAGCTTCCAATAAGGTTAACAAATATACAAATAATGTCAATGGCGTTTTACTTTACACTTACAGCAATCTCATAGGAAAATATATAGCCCGTTTTACCCACTTAGCAACATTTTCGTTCGCAAGGCGACATATTTGAAAATTACAGGAACTTTTCGTTTTAATTTTGGATTAAATACGGGTTTCATATTTTGGGTACATTTTTGAAGAAAAACGCACACTCGCCTCGAAAATATACAGTATTTTTTAAATAAACGCCATTTTTCTCCGCCCCCCACACACAAAAAATATTCTTTTATATTATGTATGATTCTTCCAAATTAATGTCAAAAACTAGTGGTATTAAGCATTTTATTTCATCATCTGATGTCAACAATACATCTAACTAAGCCACATGTTATTGAATTCTCTAAGTAATCAATAAAAGTTAGAACATGTACTGCCTTTGTGTTTCCCTAACTTATTGCAGTCTTTGCACAGTGACCAAATTCACTCAGAACTTTTTTGAAGACATTGAAGAGCATTACCATCTCTCCTGGCCTCAATATTTGGTTCAGAATAGTTTAATTATAAACAATTATAACCACAATTAGCTCTGAATTTATTGAAAAAAATCCAAGTAAAAGTAATCATATATATATATATGATTACTTTTACTTGGTTTATATATATATATATATATATAATTCCCTCTAGTATCATTTTCAGTAAATTTTAATATTCTTTAGTACAGTTTTTCAGGGCAATTGTTTAATTATTTTAATTTACCTGGCCGCATGGTCTGGATTCTTTCTAAATCATAATCGAATAGTAAGATTGCGTCAAAAGCTGTCACCCGCCAGTTTCTGACCAATCGTGGAATATGTTACAAGGAGTCACGCGACCTTCGCAGCCAGTATTAAAAGCAAGAGTTCTTTGCCTGAGCTATCTCTTTTTGTCTCCTTGTCTTCGTCTAAAATATGCGTTAATCTGCTGCAGCTCGTTTTGTTTTTGTGTTTTATGTCTTATTGTATGCTTCTTGTGCTGTGACATAGCCATCCTGCGATAGCTATGTCTTGTTGGATCCGCGTAAGCTAGAGGTGTGGGATTATCTAAAAGATGAGACATTTTGTAATTCTTAACACAACTTTTATTAAGAATAACTTAAATTACTTAATTCTAAATAACAACTTTCTTTAAGTGAGAATAAGCCACAAATTAAACTGAATATTCAAGTCAGATCGCACAACTAGATCACTTATCTTAAGTATATTTAATTATCTGCCTAATCTCTAACTTCCTATACAAAATATTACCTTTTATTGAGTAACCCTCCTA